>VXAY01001694.1:452095-589303 GCA_013399855.1 Oxyruncus cristatus
GAGGTTTTTTTGTTTTTTTTTGGGGGGGGTTGTGGGTTTCTTTGCGATTTTTTGTTGTTTGTTTGTTTGTTTGTTTGGGGTTTTTGTTTTGTTTTTCTTGGTGGGTTTTTTTGTGTTGGTTTTTCGTTTGGTTTGTTTTTATTGTTGTTATTGGGGTTGTTAGATATCTTTTTTATTATTGTTCGTTTGGAGATATTTGTTTGTTCTTTTAGATAAGCAAATTTTTTTGTTCTTTTAGATAAGTTGGGTTTTTTTCAATATTTCAAAAGTTCTCAAAACAGTTTTCAAAACAAATACAAGAATCTGGCTGCAAAACGTGAATCCCATGTGTCTGCACAGATGTACTAAAGGAAAGCCCGAGCGTGTTACTAAACTTGCAGGTGCCCCAAAATTTGGAGTTGTGGGCTAAGAAATCTTTAAGAAAAAGTTTGTTATGCATTTGTATGCACGTGTAGAGTTTGTTACGCAATTTTCTCCTGGGCTCTGGTCCTGACCGTGGTTTGTAGACTCACTTGGAAAGCAGCAATACCTGTCCTTTGCTCTGGGTGTTTCTTGGCACCATTGTAAAAACAAACTAATCCTGCAACTCCTTTCAACCAGGAATTTACCAAGCATTCAGGAGCTAAAAAACATTTTTCCAAGATCACTTCAACTTTTCTCACAAACTATACGTGGCTAAGGTTTCTACCAACCCTGCAACAACATTACGTTACTCCTAATTTTCTGGTTTAAAGCACAACTTGTGTTAAAGTACTCAGCAGACACCAAAAGAAGAGTTTCTTCCTGATTATTTTCTTATTTCAGATAACCTGTATAGGAATCCACATTCTGAGCTATCTCCCTGAAGATTAAATAAAATCAGTATCAGCTCTTTTGGCAGAACAAAAGATAATGAAAAAATATATTCTACGGACTTGCCACAACACCTGAGCTTTCTCTGGGGAAAAAAAAGGGTTGCTTTCATCCAAAGTTTCTAGCAGTTTTCCCCCTGCCCTCCTTGAAAAGCACTTGCTCAAGTGATTCTTGATTGATCCAAGGTATTACCACCAGGCTGTGCCAAGGTGAGGCACCTGTGCTGGAAGCACAGAGGCTTTCCAAGAGAACCAAGGACAGAAGGAGACAAACCTCCACGTCATTATTCGACTTCTGTATTTCAGTGTCCATCTCCCAAACCTGCAAACCCCTTCTGACAGTAAAAGGAAATCTAACCCTGTTTCACACTGCCAGGCAAGGGCTGCCTACCATCAATTCTTCAAAGGACACAGCAGAGACCGCTGCTGAGACTTTGAAGAGATTGCAATCCTGCAGGTAAATCAAAAGTTTGGCCAAATAAAACTTTGGCACTGAAACCAAGGGGAGGGTAAAAGCAATCACCCTGGGAAATCCTGCCTTTTTCAATCAATCAATACCCGAACTTTACTTAAACCATCTAAATCTTTATATATGGTATTTTTTACCTAATGGTCTCTTCCCTTCCACCAGTTTGTGTCACGCTGAGTTTGGTTTAACAGCGAATTAAAAAGTGGATTAGTATCAAAAGATTAACAAAGTCATCATAACCTCATGCTACACATATCCCCTGAAAGGAGCTTCTAAGTAAAACCAATAATCAAAGCATTTGAAACCTTTGTGCAAAAAATCACACATCAAAGGTAGGCAATATTGAGATCCTGCCAACTACCAAAAGACAGGAAAAATAATATCAGGAATCAAAGCAGGAAAGGGCTGGGAGACTGGGACACTAGGACTAGACTTCCCCAGTGCTGCTCAAAGCGACACAACAACATTCTCCTGCTGAGTTGCATGGCTTTTTTGCTCTCCTTTCCCAGGATGATGTCTTCAGGGAAAGGAAAGGCATCTCAGGTTGCTGAAGATAAATAAAGAACTTTAAAATAAATGAAAACTGAGCATTCTCTCTGTCAAAACTTAAACAAGGAAGATAATGAAGTAAATGATATTGTTCAGATTTTCTAAAGCATACCAACAATCCCACTTACTTACCAGGGTTTTCCAAAGAGCCAAGTCTTTGGAGTCTGCTTTTTCGTGACAGAGACAAGTATTAATTCCTGGCACCACTTTCCACTTTTAAGGAAGGAGATCGGGGCAGAGCATCGAACATCCCACCCAGAATAAAGCCTCAGAAATGCTGTGCCACAAACATTTTATGTGAAGCAAATTGCATTCTACTGCTTTTTTTAAAGTTTCAGGCATACATGCAAGGGAACAGCTGAGATGCCTCACTTTTCCTGCCTCTGGTTTCTGCTCACTAGTTGCTCTAAGAACAAAATTGTGCCATTTTTTTGGAAAATTTTATGAAATCTGGTAAGTTCCTGAGGAACATTTCAAGTCTGAAAAATCAGTGTTTCCTCAAAGAAGGCTTTCTGTCAGAATACGTCCTGTAACCTGTTGACTCCTCCCTCACGTTTGTTGCCAAAATTAGCAGACTGCAGCTTTTCTCACCTATTTTTATTTACTGATCGGGGATACAAGTTTCCCCATTTTAGTTGTTGTCATTTTAAGATCTATTGCAAATCAAGGAAAATGTTTCCACTAAGTAAAATGCAAACAAAACAATAAAATAAGCTCTTTTTTCTCTTTAGCTCATCATAAGCTCAAAATGCACTCCTGAGGTATCCTCTCCTAAAAAACCTATCAGGAAAAGCTTCCTACAAGTGATCATGATTCCAAACTGTATTCAAGCTGTCTATAAGCATTTTAATATTAGAAGATCCATTCTTATATGCCTATGCATTGGACGAGAAGGAAGTTCTCCAGACATGGAGCTTGTGATCTAAACACTTCATAGAAATGCAAATCCAACCAAACAAAGGTGTACAGGCAACCTGGGTGCCATTGTTTCTTAATTTTGAATTCCTGAAAATGCCAGACTACTGACCTCAGGCATCACTGCTAAAACACAGGCTGTGGGTACATTATGTGCATTTTAAATACACAGCACCCGCTCACCTGCCTGTATACCTGTATCTGGACATGTTGACCATAAGAAAGCTCAATATTACAAGGGGGGAAAAAAAAAAAGACTCAGAAGTTTGAAGCGTAAAGCAACATTCTTTCCAGATAAGGTGCAGATGCTAATACATTGCTAACCCCTGTGCTTACAGTGTCTGCAGCAGGGCCTGGCATTCCTGCAGAAGGAAGATTTGTATCTCTTTGGTCACCACTAACAATGCTGGCAATACCCGAGTGTCGGTTCAGGAAGGGGAATGCAACATCCCTTAACTCGGGAAAAAAATGGAACATGACATTATACTAAAAAATGTATGATAATCCATTAAGTTTGTGGGACAAACAGCAGAAGATTATAGTATTGTGGAACAACTAATCAAGCTAGAGTGCCAATGAAGAAAGAATATATACCAACTAATACTAAAATCATTACATTAAATACATGGTCAGTAAGCTTTCTTGAAATATACTTGCTGTAAAGACATATTTCTGTATACACAAAAATAGGTCAAATTCATGCCCTTACCAAGCTTTTCAAAACATCTCATTGCACTGTACCGCATCAGGTTTTTAAACAGACACACCTCATTACCTTCACTTTTGAAGAGTCACTGCTGTCCTTTAATTACAGTGTGTTCTCCCAGCTCTGTTGACAAGAAATCCATCATACCACTGCCACTTACTGCCACTGATGAGTCCTTTGAACTGGGAGGTGAAAAGGGTCCAATGGATATTGTGTTTCCCGGCCTGAGGCAGCCATGGGTAGCCTTTTCATTTGCAAAGCGGACTTCTGCACCAGGTCTGAAGGAAAGGACCTTGCTCCATAAAGGCTCTGCTGCCCCAGACCAGTAGAACAAACCCAAACCCCTCAGCCCCACCAACTTCCCTGTCTGGCTGTCAGCACCCTCCTGGCTTGCATCTCCTTGCTACCTCTACAGAAAAGGCTATATGACTGCAGACTTGCTTGTGTTCTGGCAATCCCAAACCCCACACAAACATGTCAAGGGCTTGATACTCTTGTGTCTTTTCCACCAGTAGGCAAGGAATTAGCCACACAACAAATAGATACATTGCTGCTGTAAAGCAGGGGCTACAACCATAAAGCACAGGATTTCAAGGGCTCCACATATTTGGAGAAAAGGAGTTGGTTAATCTTATGCTCAAATTCCTGCCTCCCAAGTACACTTGGAAAGCAAGCCAAATTCAGAAACCCATACAAGCAAGCACACACAAAAACCAGTTCAACAAGGTAAATGAAGCTGTGAGCAATGATGAGTCTGAAGAAGGCTGAGGCAGCAAAACTCTCTGTTAACCCTGATTCAGCAAAGCACTTCTCTATAGGCTTGTTTTATTGCACCTACTTAACCTGAGCAGTTTCCAGAACCAAAGCTGACTGCTAGAGAAGCACATCCTTTGCTGGGCAAATCCTGAAAAGCACTTAGATTTCACTGGGTCTAATCCAAACAGTGTAGCTACAGCAAGGCTAGAGGAGTTGCAGGGCAAAGGAAAGAAACTGTGCTGAATACAACACTGAAAGGACGGGCAGGGAAGAGCACAACCAAGAGCATATGTTGACTTTAACACAGCAGACTAACTTGGGTGCAGCCTCTTATGACAGAAATTGCTCTACAGATCTTAGGAATCAAACTTACCTGAGAAGAGAGAGGAAAACAACCCTTTGTCTTCCAATACCTAAACTGGAGAAAACAAATTTTAAAAAGAAACGGCCTTTTCCCAGGCACCAGAGTGTGCACTAGGGGCTGCACCCTGCCAGCTTTTGGCAGCCACCAGGGAGCAATTTCCATCATCTTACTTGGCATTACTCACTCCGAACGCCATAAAATGTTCCATAACAAAAAAGAACTTTTACAAGTTAAGGTTCATTCCTTGCAGATGTATTGCCAAAAAAAAAAAAATAAAAAAAAATAATAAAAAAAGTACTTTGGAGAGAGATAGCAGGGGAGGTGCTGTAGACAGCCTTCACAGTATCTCTGTCCACCCACGCCTCCCCCCTTAACGTGACTGGGCAGTGATCCCTGCCCTTCCGTGCTTCAGGATGGCACGTGTGTGGTGGTATGAGCATAAAGCATACTGGCAGTTGTGAAGATCTAAATGAGAAGGGAATGAGAACAGCATAAACACTACCTGGGAAGGAGGGTGGATGGGGGCACAGGGACAGAATAATAAACTTGGCAAGCTATATGTCTAAATGTAAAACCCTCATTGTCCAAACTTCCAGAGAATTGTACCTGCAAGTCAGGACAGGATTGCCTGTCTCAATTCAAATGTATTAAAATGAAGAATGCTTACTTTAGGGGCTGGGCTGCTCACAAGGTCACTGGGATAGCAATGGTGCTCCTGCTACACTGAGGCAGGACAGGATTTGAAGCAACAGGGTTGGTGCACAAGAGATCAAGGCGTGATATGCTGTAGGTAAACACCTCCACTCCACATGACAAGTTTACATGGAACAAGAGGCACTCTCACCACTGAGAATCATGGAATCATTTATGTTAGGTTGGAAAAGCCCCTTAAGATCAAGTCCAACCAGTGACCTAACACGAAAAAGTCCACCACTAAACCTTGACCCTAATACGTCTACATGAGGGTCCCACTGAGACCCAGTGCCCAACACTGAAAATTTCACAACAGATTCAAGTTACAAAACTCATCAATTGCTTGGTAAAAGACAGCATTTAGATTTGAAACTCCTGCCACTCAGTGATTATGATTCTTGCATTGAAGGAGGGATTATTTTTTTTAAACCATCCTGACATTTGTCACAGCACCTGGGAAAACCAAGATTACATCGAATGAATTCCTATTGTCACTGTTCTGGTTCTATAGAATCTATAGATTCCATTATGAAGGCTCTATTTGAGTCAGCTTCTCTAGAAGAGAATAACCAGATATTCAACATCTCTTTTACAAAAGAACTGCATGTTATACACAGTAGAGGCCACCCCAGCTTTGCCTCAACAGTCACAAAGACCAATCCAGGAACATCCTTCCTTGAAGTCAGCAAAAGGAAAAGGGAGAGTCAAGAAGGTAAACATGAAAAATCTTCAGTTTCCAAAGTAGCAAGTCATTCCAGTAATTGTTACAGCAAACAAAAATGAAATCTAAATGCTTATTTCCTTCAAACAAAAAATGAAATCTAAACATTTATTTCCTTTGTCAATGTGTGCCTGTGGGCGCACACTGCGTTTAGGTTCATCTGTGTGTTACATCCAAAATCTCCCTTTTAATTTAACTCTCCAAAACAATTCTGCACTGCGAAATTAAAAGATACACAATACTTGCACCCAACACTCCCACAGAGATTTTCAGAGTTGTGTGAATCCCTCAATTCTCCCTAGCAGTCTAAATCATCTTTCAATTACAATTATGTTCAGCAAAACACAACAGGAAGGTTAGATGGAACCTAAAGAACAGATACCTTACCTGAGGCAGTGAATCATTTGAATTTTTGCTATTCACTAGGTTGACAGTTTTCTCCACACACAATTCCCAATAGGCTGTGGCACAATCTCTGCACCAAACACACTTACAGTTCAAGAAACCAAGTTTGAGAACAGCTTGTAAATGCTGGGAATGCTCCTATAAACAGTTCTGCTGGTTTCAAAGAGACACCTGTAGAGCCACAGACTCTCATTACTAGATCATAATGAGTGTTTGCAGAAATTGGCCTTAACTGTCTAGGAACAACAAAATACATTTAGTAATCATGTGTCTGGAACTGCAAGGCAGCAGGAGCCACCATGTGACCTTGACTCTCCCAGCAGGTTTTTCAAAGGAGTAGCAGCTGCCTAAGCCAGCACATCTGCTGAGCTCTTCAGCATTCCAAATAGGGAGCTAAACTGCAGCTGGACAAATACCTGCCTAAAGTAGGGAGACTGGGTCAGGATCTCCAGGGACGTGCTACACACCGTCTGGAATGTCCAACTGACAGTCACTACAGTCCTCCTAAACACACACGATCCAAACATGTATTACATGTAGTTAAAAATGGGAGAACCAAAAGATCCATTTTCCCCTTCCCCCAGCGGTGACGCTGCATTCCAGGTCTGCTCTTACAGAGAATTTCAGGGTTGGCCAAGAGCATGACAGACCAGGCTACTGCTACCAGGATATTTGGTTCAGTTTTAAGAATAAATGTGTCATTAAGGCCCTCCCTTTAGACAACCAAATAGGCCTCTGACAAATGGCAGCATTCATGGAAATAGGAAGGAGAGAAGAGAAAAAAACAAGCATTAGAAAGACAGCTATAGATGAAAAGGTAACATTGGATAAAAATTCAAAGCAGCAGTGGTCAGGAAGCAAGGGGGAAACAGAAGGGGAAGGATGTTGTAGCAATTAAAGCAAGAGAGTGAACTCCTCAATTCACTACAGCAGCAGTTCCCCACAGTAGGGCCCTCAGACACAACTTAGTTTCAGCCAATACACAACTAGACCATTTTGGCTCATCACGGAAGAAACAAATGTAAAAATTTCCCCTTTCTTTGGTCCATGCAAAAGAGATGAACTCATCGCACATTCCCACAACGCTGTTCCCTAAGTCTGTGTCCAACACCTATTTCCACCATCCCATCAGCAGTAAAATCTAGATTTCATTAAACAATTTATGAGTTTGGCAAATGCCTTTGACCAGGCCAGGTTTTCAACCACATGGATGCCCCATGGATTTGCAGTTGCCTGGACATTAACCTGACGTATTTCCCCAAGTAACAAATGCTTTTGCAATGAAGCTATGTTTATAAATGCAAGCTTTCCTCCCTGATGTCAATTAGCCCAGCTAGCTAATTTAGTTAGGATGCCTTTTCTTGTTCTAAAAGCAACTCTTTTGTTAATAACAGTGCTTTTTGCTCAAAAGCTTAAAATGGTTTGTTGCTTCACTCATTTTCAGTGATGTATGTTGCTTATTGCCCTGTAGCCCCACACACCCCTCCCCGATGTTTCAGGAACTCTAGGATGGCAAGGTTTTCCTTCTGAATGAGTCGGGAAGCACCTTTGCAAAAGACTGGCAGAAATTGCTTTTGAGATATGAAAAATGCTAATAACCATTTTTGCAAAGTTTGTTCTTTGGTGTGGTTTTTTTTGTTTCATTATTCAAGAATTTCCAATTGAAAATGGAAATTTACACCTGTGTGCATTTATGCAAGCTGCTAACTTGTCCTCCAGAAATGTTGCCACTAACAGTGGCAATGGAAAAGGAGACAGACTTTGCTGTATGAGAAAGGGTCACATTTTGACTATTTGCTTTACTGAAGCCTTAGCAATTCTAACACTATTTAGGATACATCATAACTCTTAAATGAGAAAGAGGAAAGATTAGCACTACACAGCAAAGCTGTAAAAGATCTGTTCTTTCTCTTCTGCTGGAAATGTCACAAGCATGACCCCATGGAATGAGCTTTGCAGTAACTGGGAAGGCTCATCAAGACACCCTCACGAGACGTGCTGTCACTGAGACATGCTGTCTGGGTAATCACTGAGAAAGGCCCAATATCACCCAAAGATATTCAGTTTGCTTTCTGAAGCAGCACAGGACCTTTCTGATTAGGAAAGATGCTTATGCTCTCAGAGATGTGTCTTCAAATCTAGTTGACTTGAAGTGACTACTACATTGGTGCTTCAGACAAAGACAGCGACTGCAGACGTGAAATAGTCACTTGGCATGCGTCAAATGTAGACACTAACAATTAGATCCAGCTGCACCTTCAGAAACAGAACTAATTAACTGATGTTGAAGTAAAATATGTAAATTGAAATGTATCAAAACAGAGATGACACAGGGATTTCCATCAAAAAATCTCAGGGTGCTATCAACAGAATTAATTATGGCATCACTATTTTTCAAAAGGGAAACCAAGGCACCGCATGGCTCTATGACTTGTAACTTGGAATATGATGCAGGTCTGCTCAAATCCTATCAGAAGCTCCATGCAGAATGCAGACATCAATACAGAAATAAAAATGGATATAGACATGACTTTATCAAGTCATGCAGAAGTATTTGCACTTGGTCTATTTTTTTTAGGTGCTTGATTCGTAGTTACTAACTCATGCTTACTCTACAGATAAAAAACCATGCAGGCACATCTCAGCTACTGCTTAGTAATAGTTCTGGGTGTCCTGAAGCATGAGCTAGCACCTGGCAAGTAGGGAGATAGTTTTTTGAATGCTCTTTTAGCAGAACAGAGGAGAGTGGAATTCAACTTGGCAATTTTACTTCCCAGAGGAAATCCCCTCTGTAAGTGGTAGATCACTAGTTGCCTCTCAAGGGCAGTGGTAAAGAGCATGAAAACTGAATTGAACCTGGGCAAGATTCTTGCTCAGAACTCCTACTGCAATCATTTAAATCAAGAGGAGAAAGCAAACTCACTTCTCCAAATCATGCACTAAAGCATTTAATTCTGTTGCTTAACTTCTAAAATATATATTAAAAAAAATATTTTTAACTTCTGATGGCAGCAGTGTCTGGGAGGAATTTCTTACTCCCCAACAATCTATTAGGATTAATGTCAGCATCGAGGCAGACTCCAGAATACAAATGCTACTGAAGCTGTATTGCTTCCTGTAGAGTTTAATTACTCAGAGATGTCAGATGAAATGGGCCTATTACTGTTACAATTGACCTAAACCAGTTAGTTGACCAAGCCCTTCCAGCCCTTACTGACCATGAAAATTCTATTTTCTTATACAGAAAGAGCCTCTTTATGTGTTTTTGTGAATATAAAGTCCTTTTGGAACCTTAAGTTGTAAAATGGAATCTGACTATACTTGGATGTTTGGCAAAAGCTCATCATTAAACTCAGATCGAAAAATATGCCCATAGAAGAGTTTCTCTTAATATGCACAATAATTTATGAAGATGGTGGTGAAAGAAAGGGTAGGAGGAAAAGTTCTTGCTTCCTCTTTTTGTCCTTTTGAGACCTCTTGTCCTGGTGAAGTAGATAAATACTCACCAAAATCACATTTGCAATAGATAGTGCTTTACTTAATCATATCATGAACCAGCTTCCAATTTTTGGAAATCAAAAATAAAAAAGTATTTTTGGAAATCTTTTTCCTCTCCTTTTCCTGGGAAGACCCTAACATTACAGTTTATATTCAGAATACTGTATATGAGTGCTGAAAAGGTTTCAGTATATTTACTTTTTCTCTTGTTTCCCGTTAGAGTATAGCCACAGAGGCTGAAAGGACTTCTGAATTTACCAGATTAGCTAAAATTGGCTTCCTCTGTCTTTGTCAGCACTGCTGGTGCAAACACAGACCCACCAGTGTCAGTGGAAGAAGAGCTGATGTGTGAACTGTTACAGGAGCTTCACGCCTACACATCGATGGGCCCTGGCAATATCCATCCAAGGGTGTCAGGAGAGCTGGATGAGGTTGTTGTGAGGCTGCTCTTCACGAACTTTGAGAAGCTGTGGAGATCCCAGAAGGCTGCAAGAAGGCTAATGTCACCTCTACCTACAAGAAAAGCCTAAAGGAGGATCCAGAAAATTACAGGCCCATCAGTAATACTTTAGTTCCCAGGAAAGTTAATGAAAGAATCCTCCTGGGGGGTGTCACAAGAAAAATGAAGCACGTGATTGGGAAGAGCCAGCATGGATTCAACAAGGGCAAATCATGCTTGGCAAACCTGATCACCTGCTTGGTCCAAGTGGGGTGAGAGGTGCACAGTGTCTACCTGGATTTCTCCAGGGCTTTGGATAGTGTTTCCCACAGCCTCCTCCTGGACCAAGGTAGGTGTTACAGTGATTGATGTGCTGGGTGGGAGCTGTCTGGCAGGGAGCACCCAGACGGTGCTGGTCAATAGCTCCTTTTCAGACTGGCAACCTGTCCCGTGTGGGCTCCCCTGGGGATTGATACTGAGCCCAGCGCTGTTTAATATCTTCACAAGTGGTCTGGATGATGGGACCAAGTGCACCCTGATGAAGTTTGCCAATGATACCAAACTGAGTGAAGAACTGGACACTTCAGAAGGGAGAGCCACCCTGTAGAAGACCTGGACAGGCTGGAAGAGTGGGCTAACAAGAACCTTATGAAGTTCAACAGGGACAAGTGTAAGGTCACAGAAGCTGCTTGAAAGTAAGGCAAGAGCTAGAGAGAGGAGGAAACTTTTAAAATAAACATTACACTTTGACTAGACTCTTCATAAGTACTTTGTTAGAATTATGATTGCTCGGCACAATTCCCTCTTGGATTCCTTTTGTGGATGAGCTGATTCATACACAGCAAGTGAGGCAACTTTATGTTCCAGAGGATGAGGGTCATTTTGCTACTTTTGAAATGCCCCTTGTAGAACCCGCGTTCTTCCATCCCAGTCTTTCTGCTGTGCTTTCAAACCACAGCTCCTTTGGGTTCGAAGATGAATTTCTACAAAAAGAAACTGACTGGAATGTAATATAACCCACGTCTCCACATACATAACATGAAAAATTTCTCACGTCAGGTGCTGATTTGTGTTCTAACCAAGCGCCAGGAACACTGGCAAATCTCAACAAATTAAGTGAATGAGACAAGTGGACAATGTGACGCAGCCAGACCGCACGATAAATTGTGCTAGGGGAGCCAGGAGATCTTGAATGATAAGGCATCTGCGTGCTTCCCTTTATACATGATTTCTGCCCAGTTCCATGACCTTGGAGTGCAAAAGAAGGTTATTGTATCTCCAAGAGCCTCTGATACCATGTCCAAATCCAGAAAAAAACCCAAGTTCTGAAAACTGCATTATCCCCATGTGCTATAAACCATCAAGTCACTGGTCACACGAGAGACATGTAAATAATGTCTGTCTCACAAGAGAATAATAAAAAGAGAAAGAAAAAAGACAAACTGATTTGGGAGCTGAGAATGTTAAGTGTTCTTGAGGCAAAAAAAGCAACTCTTCCTACTAGTAAATCTATGTGGATAGACACAGAAACCCCAGTCAGCCAATGTTTTGTTGAATCCTGCCCTAAGATAATGGTCATTTTTTAAAGCAACCATCACCATGTCAGTGCTACACGTCACTAGACAAGGAGTTTATATCTGAAGTCCTGGGACCAAAAGCCCAGTAGCCTGAGCTGCTGGGAGCACAAAATAGTCATGGTAAGGACTTATCACAGCAGACAGAATTGCTGAATGCTTACAGCCATACAGGGACTTGAAACAAACCCCCCAAAATTTAGGCTCTGCTGGGAAGAAAAAGCAGCTGTACATGAAAAATCAGGTTACAGAAAGAGAAGGAATGGAGATCATATGAATGGGCATCCTTGCTTGGCCCACATAACTCCTGCCTAGATCTAACCTTGCTTGCTAGGGTTTTATGATCCACTGAGAAAAGTGAAGCTACCTAGCTGTGCTTCAGGAATTGTTTCCATTAGGTTAATGGATAACATGATCAAACTGTGCTGGTGGGAAGACTGGCAGTGCTCTAGAAACACTACTACTGAGCAAATGCTTCCTGATAACCACTCACTCCCCTATTATCTGTAGCATCAGCATGATAATCTTTTCCACAGTAGAACTGGCAATGGTGCCTTTTTGTCACTATCCCAACAGCCAGCTTTAGGATCCACCAGGCAGTGTTACTGCTGCTTCAGAGCATTCAGCACTTGTTAAAAATATTGAGAGGATTAATGGACTTGACTTTACTTCATCATTTCATCTAGTGTAAATGAAGATTTTTCTCATGGATGAATCAAACAGACCAAGACCAGTTATTTTAATTACCCAGTCAGAGGTCACTGGTCTTTGAGACATTATTATTTGTTGCTAAAGAACTAACTTACAAAAAAAGCTTTGTCACATACTAAGTCTGTACTGAACAATGACAGAATCTAAAACCAGATTTGAACACAAGAAGCTTGCAACTTATTTATCAGGATTCAACAGAATGACAGCAGATAGACGGACAGCACAGGAAAGCAACCAAACTACACATGGCAGGCTGACAGTCCCTGTTTTGAACATCTTGATGCCTGTGTGGCCTCAGAACAAGGGTAAACTGTAGAGATACAGACAAGGTGATGGGCTAGAAAGGTCTGGGTTCAGATGGTCCTATAGTGACCATACACTATAGGCAGTCTTCCTTCTCTATCCCATGAAAGACCAAACACAGGAGACACAAGGAAATGCAAGAAAAGTTCTGCTGCACTCCCCAACACTTGACCACTCAAGGCCAGTATATTTTTAAACCCACAAATGTTTGACAGGAGAAAATTTATTTACTTGACAAGTGCCAAAGTAGCTGTGGAGAAAGTGACCCCCATTCTACAGTGCATAGCCAAGAACTCTCTCGCTTTATCCTCTAACCCTGTCCAGCTTCCAAAAGACTACTGCAGGCTTCCTCAGCACATCAAATTTGGCTTACTCATTTCAAGGAGACAGGGAATTGTTATTCAGAAAATGCTCAACACACTTGGCTCCAATTTCAGTGGGCTTGGCCTGGAAGCTCAACACTGTTGGAGATGGAACTGAAAATCAAGCTCCTTCACTGGAACTTTGACTTCCACCTCTGACTAGACTTCAAGGCAAGAACAATAACTTGAGGTGTTGACTGTTCTTCATGAGTGATCTGCTCCTTGCAATGGCAACTACAGCATGCACAGCTGAAGGCAGAGCTGCAGCTACAACCACAGACATCTGCAATACTGGGGAAATGGGAAATCTAACCCCTAGAACTCCTTTGCATACCTTCTTTAACTAAATCTGTATATTAAGGCAGGTTATTAACTATACATTCAGACTTAATTACGCTGTTTGCAAAATAACCTTCCAGTTTTGAAGAAAGCAGTGGCTGGAGCAAAGGCTTATCTCAGCACTCCGTGAGATTTACCCATAACCAAAGGCACAAACAATGTTCTAGGAGTTGGAATGGAGAGTTGTAGTAAAAGGAGATAAGAAAAGAAATAGAATAGGACAAAGAGGAATGGGAATGTCTTCTGGCCACATGACTAACATCTGCATTTGGCCTTGAAGTAGTAGTCAGAGACACGGAATACATTTTGAAGCCTGCATTGAATCTGCCAGTTCTCTGTATGATGCTGAGATCACAGATGGTCACAACACTGCACAACACACAGGGATATTCTGCTGCTGTGAGCAGGGATTCCAGTAAGCCATACTTCCCCCAGACTGAGTAATCCACGGGGGGTTTGCATAGACACTGTACCTGTTACCACAGGGGCAAAGGACTTCACTTTCCAGTGCCAGCACTCTGTCAAATTTTCTTTAACTAGTTCTCAATTTGCCACATATCATATCCAAAGCATATTTGCTGTCCCCAGTACTAGTGCACAGACAATTCAATCATGGGAGTCCTGTACGGTTCTTTTATGCATGGTTGGTTCTGTGTACAAGCAATTAACATATAGGTGATATGAAAACTGAAGGGTAACTACTGGTCTTTGTCAAGTACTTCAAAGGAACAACAGATTTCAAGGGCAACAAACAGCACTGCTGCCTGAGGAAGATGGAAAGAACAGTGAAACTCAGATTGACAGCTGCTCAAAAGCAGCCCTAGCACAGCTGGAGTCCATTACACACCAAGGAGCAAAATTGGCTCTCAAAGGCACTTGAGTTTATTTAAATGAAATAGATAAAAAAATGGAAAATGGGAAATAAGTGTGGTCTGAGGTAAGGCCAAAACTTTTTCAATGACCTAAAAGGAGAAAACACTTTCTGAGATGGTTTTCGTGCTTAGCTTTCGATGGGGACCTGCACAAGTTAGTTACAATTTCTGTCCCAACATTCCCAGGGATTGAACAATCCTGTAATTCTGGCTGACAATACCAAAACCATTACTGATGATGGAGAACCAATGGACGACAACACAAAAGGCGCTGACAGAGAGAGTAATTCCTTGGGAAGTTGGCATTGCGATTCTGGGTAGCTGGGAAAGAGTTATCACTTGAACTTGGGTCTTGCCCAACTAAAACAATCCTCTCTACAAATCCATTGCTGGATGAGGACCAGACAGTAACAACTCTGTTCTGAATTCAGCACACTGTGGGGATATTTTGACTTTAACTGATTCCACTGTCACTTTTGCACCAGACAGGGGCAAAGCTCATCAACAACCACTGGCCATTCAGACCCACAGTGTCTAAGTATTTTAATAGCCAAGTTTTATTGGCAGAATCAGGTGGTCTCTCTTACCAGAGGTACAAATACCCATTTGACTTCCAATATTTGGACAGCAAAAGAAATCTCCCTGGCATCTCTTGGCATTGCTAGGGCTACACCCAAACCCAGAAGAGACAAATAATCCAGTACCACTTCAAAATAACATTATCTCTGGCAAGGACAAAACACGTAGAGACAACATGCTCCAAGTCATGATGGCAAGTGAGAATGAAATTAAAGAAACAAATGCAGTGGAGCATTTGGAAATTCAATCACCAACATCCACAGTAATACAAGACTGCCCATGATGGCTACCACCAGTTTTATCAGAACCTGGCATGAACTGGATGGATTGAGATGTGTATCTGCAGAGAACCCATATCGGCCAAAATTCCAGACACAGATGGAAATTTTCATCCCAGCTCTCAGAAGGGTTTTTTTTGCTTTCAAACCACCTCCACCACAAATTTTCCTGAAAAACACACCAGTGCCAAGAAAGAGTGACAGATTCACCACCGCCAAGTACTACACCTTAATCGGTCAATACTTCTCTGGAGAGTCACTGTTGAAATGGAGTGGTAACCCAGAAGGAATTTTCCAAAAGATGGAATCCCGAAATTTAGTTTACCTCCAGTTCCAATTCAGTGGCTGCACTCCAGTTTGCAGCAAACACTACTCAGAACCACGTGCCACTGGAACTTGTTATTCTACCAAACATTTGTAATGCTACTCTGTCTTTTCAGTATATCCAATATACCATTTATTTGTACCAGTCACCTTTTGTCAGCATCTTCTTTCCCAGTGTTGAGTTGGCTTTTTCTTCTCCAATGGCTTGTTCATTTGTTGGACTTTGCCCAGCCAGGTGAATGTCACTCACTGAATGAGTATTTGGTGAACACTTAATTATTCAGAGCCTTTGCTACACTGTCCTCTCAAAGCTGCTTTAAACAATGAGTTACATTTCCCTGAGTTTACCCTTCAGCTGTTCGAGATCAACTGCACAAAGAAGGCAGCACAGAAAAGATTTTCAACTTCAGCCACGCTAACAGCCACAAACCACTTGATGTCTGCCCCTAGTATTGTCCTGACTTGACTATCAGTAGATGTCATAAATTCAAACTTGCATGCAGATGATGGCTTATGAATGTTAGTAACTGCCTTCCACTCCATTAACAGAATGTGGCTTATAGGTTTCTGTACCCTTGCAGAAAAGACACCATGGACATCTTGAGCATTAAAAGTGGGTTCACTTATGTGATAAATACTGAGAAGACAAATACCAGAAAGTTGCTAGCCTACACAAGAAGCCAAGCTGCTTTGGTTTCTCAGTGGAAAAGAAGTTGTTTTCTTGTTTGTTTTTGGCTTTTTTTTTTTATAACATGGAAGAAGTCAGAAGCACTTCGTAAGCATTTTACCACCTGCCAGTCTGCCATTTTTGAACCCACAACGCTTAGATTAAAATTTTGTTCTGCAATGTTAACAGTATGCACTACTTACCCTGGCCCAACTTGTACCTTCATCTGAGAGGCTGGCAGGGATGGGTATTACACTGGCCTCTGCCACACATGCAGAGTCACTACGGAACACTTTTGGCTACCATGTAGGCCACCACACAGAAAGAGCTGTCCACATCCCAAGAATTCTCCCATGTCAGCTTTCGTTGTCCTCCTATATCCCACCTCATCACACAGACAGAAAATTCTTTTCCAGCTGCAGAAATCACCTGAAGACCCAAGAGAACGGGCCTCTATTTGAGCTTGTCCCATCATAGGAAGATGTACACGTGCTTTAACAGGAACACAGGCCCAGTTATGAGACTCCACTGCTTCCGTTTCACTTAAAGGAGATACTGAAATCTTTTCCTAGCACCTTTCAGGATCCTCCTGCAAAGCACTGGACATATGATAAAGAAAAGCATTCCCCACACCATCGTTCTTTCAGTCATTCTGGGATTCTTGTTTTCCCCAGATAGCCAGTTTTAGAAGGACTTCAGTTGTAAGGAAGGAGGCTGCTTAAAAGTAGTCAAGGAACAGTAATGAACCCTCAAAACAGTTTCCAAGGAGAAACTGGAATTCCTCTTTTGTAGATTGTTGCACTTCTCTTGCATAGCCAAAGAGCAGCAAGGAAAAAAAAAGTATGATAAACTACTAATGGCACGGGACTGCTTATGTGGCAAAGCTTGTATGCTTCTGTCAGCTAATTCTTGCTGGAAGAACAAAAGGATACTTTCTCTCTTGGGTTAACACACGGGGTCAGTTCTTTAATTAGAACCATAATGAATTATATATCAGTTTTTTCCCTAGTCTAGTAAACTTCCTGCTAAAAATCAGATACCTATAAAAAGGAAAATCCCTCTCAGCTGGAGCATGTCCTGGATGCTTACTCAGCAGGGCATCACAGTTCTTAAAAAAAAAAAAAAAAAAAAAAGCCACTCAAGATTTTATTCCTGCTGCAAACTATATAGTCGGCATATCAAGAAAGCACACAGCATTTTTTCCATTCAAAGAAAACTAGGCTTCTCAGTCATTTTACTTCTCATTTCTTCAAAGATTTTAGGTCATCTAATCCTTTAGAGAAAAAAAAAGAGAAAAAGGTGAACATCGGTGCTTATTTCCAAACAGATTTCCCACAGAAAACAAATTTAAGCAACTACACTGCATAAGCACATTCATTTTCTCGTAATGAGTTTTGAGCTGTGGGGTCCATGTCAATCAACCTGACCACATTAAGTATAACAGATGGGAAGTTCCACCTGCTTAGCAGAAAAAAGACAACCTTCCAGTGCCCAGTGTCTCAAGTGCTAGACTAGAGAGCATTCAATGTTTATTAGATATCCAACTCCTAAGCATTGAGACAAAAGCCCAAAGAAATTGAGACCACTTCTCAAGAGGGGCCAATGCCACCTTTCACCACACGTGCCTGACTTGCTTGGAACACCTGAATACTGCCCATTGGGACCCACCTATTTTATCATAAAGACAAGGGTAATCAGGAATTCAGCCAAGAAAACTTCATTATAGGAACTCTGTTATTCCTGTTTGACCTTGTTCTCAGCTGCATACTGATGGTACTGGGAAGGATGATTTCAGATGGAAAGAAATGGATTAAAGAGATTGAAGGCAGACACAGAAGAACTACATCAATCGTTTTTTGTGATACTCAGTAAGTAAGTAGGGGTAGCTGGGTTTTCCAGATGGACATCTGGGGACTGGGGTTGTCGCTCAGTACAATACCTAAATATTAGTAGGGTGAATAGACAAGTCTATTTATTCACCTTCCAAGGGTAATCATCTGAGAAACTGAAAGGAGGGGTCTTTGGTGTGCATGTCTGTCCTTTTTGTATGTCTCCTTTTTCATTTGATTTGTGTGTCTGTGGCCCTTTTCTGAGGATGGGGAAGTTAGGTCAAGTTAATGATCCTCTGCTTTTCTGTGCACCCATCATCAGAAGGAAATTCAGTATAACATCCCATACCAAAAATCATCGTATTTGTGAGGACAAGCAGCAAATCATGGAACTTTTTATGATTCGTGTTTCCCAGACGCTGTAATCTAATGCAAATTGTTTGTGCTGTACTTGGCTTCATGTAGCACACTATACAAAAATCTATTTCTATATCATTTGGCATGTATCTCAAAACATTTAAAAGAAGAATTCAACTGCCTTAACCATATTTTCTAGTTGTTTCTAAAAACCAGACGTGCCCAAATCCTGTGAACTCACTATTTATGTTAAAACAGCAGCAGCAGTGTATCAACTAACTGCATTTACTCACTTTGCCTGTTGACAACCGCAGTCCTGAAAAATCTTCTGCCTTCAATTTAAAGCTCCTTCGTATAGTGCACTGTCAACACAGCTGGTCAATTTGCCTCTGCTTCTACCTACACAGAAATAATTTTCCTTCCTCAAACTACACTGCTCTGAAAAACGCACAATTTTGCTGTTATGCTGAAGGGAGTAAAAAACATAGTATTACTTTGACTAGTGAAAAAGGTTCTTTTCCTTTTTTAAGTCATACTATTGCTAGCTAGAATACCATTAACTAAGCAAGACAGTGATTGTTTCAGTTTTGGGACAGTGGATAGTACTGTGGGCTACTATCTCAAAGAGCCAAAACCTTGGATAATGACAAGCCTCTGAACCTTATTTCCACTACTTCAATGCAGAATGTTGTTAAATTAGTACTCTTATACCCTTCCTGACAGCAAAAGTCAAAAGCTTCTGTTCTGCTAAGTGTTGCTGGGACAGGAATACTGCTCAAACACGAGGCCAAAGTGTTGGCTGATGGCAGTTATTCACCATCCAAAGTTCCCACAGAACTTAAAATGACATTTTTCTTTCAAAACAGTTTTGACTGTTTACAGTATCACTAAACCATTGAGTTGCTTAGAACCCAGACATCCTGCCTCCCACCTCAAGCCTTGCTGCTGTAAGCAGAGTAGATTACATTGTTGTGATCACTGTAATAACGTAATCATGTCAGATCATTGCTGCAGTGCAAATAAGTACAACCCTCCCCCCAAAGTGATATGGTCTCAATGCCCAAGGATGCTGAAAAACAAGGAGGGAAGGAAAATATCCTCTTCTTTTCACCATAGTGGGGCAACTCTCCAGAAAGGAACCCACAGTTCTGCAACATTTTCAAATGGATATTGAAGAACAGAAGGATACTGAAAATTTACAGTGTGCACAGACCCTTTTGTCCCATGTGCCTCAAGAAGGGCAGCAATCACAATGAATGATGCCATGTAAGGCCAAAAAAAAGTCAGTCAGAAGGACACAAAAATACCCAGACCCACTGATCAGTGTACATTACATATATTATTTATTTACAGAGTGGAGATGCCTAATCAGTTATAAGGTTAGACACCCAATAATTCAGCCTTTTGTAAAAGTATATAAATATATACATGAAATTCTATGAAGTAAACATTATTAACTGTGAGACAGTTAACATTCACTACTATCCTTATGCTAACAGGCATCTCTTAAAGCTTAAATGCTGATTTCAAGATACCCTCTATAAAACAGCTGTAATTGTACTAGAAGGGCAAAAATTCTGTGCCATATACAAGCTTTCAAAAGAGACTAGTAAAATGTCTTTGTAATAAAGTTTGCCAGGATAAAAATACTGCTTCATCCCTCCCACTCCCCCACCCCATAAGAAAAAAATACCCCAAAACAGTTGCAGAACTGCAGGAAGTACTATAAGACTACTTTTTTCTTCTTCTTGAATTTTTTTTTTAAATGAAAACATTTTTATTTCAGTATTTTATGACATATTAAGGAAGCTGCAAAAAAAATGCAGTTTTATTAAATATTGTTATACAAAAATCTCACATATGTGTCCATGGGGCTGAAGACATTAGTGGTATTGTATGAGTTATCCCTTCCCCTTGTAACTATATAACTGGAATGATGGAGAGACTTTTTAGAAAAGACATTTGACAGCAAATGAAGAAGGGGACTAGAAAACTATTGGCAGAACAAATAAAACACTTGAGAGCTTCTCAACCTCCTTGCTTCCTTATTTTTATGAGTGCTTCTGCTTCAGTGTCTTATCTGTCTCTCTGTTGTTCTTCATGTTGGAGATGATTCAGGACATAAAGGATAACTTGATAGCAGAAAATGTACTGATCCTGCAAGGGAAATTACAGAAATGTGAAAAATGCTTGCTGCACCTAAGTGCTCTCACGTGCACTTTACAGTTGTGCAGCAAACCTGATTTCAGTACTTATTCCACTATTAAATAATAATTATAACAATAACAACAATAATAATAATAGTAATAAACCTCCCCCCCCACACACACAAAGAAAACAAAAAATCCCAAACAAACAAAAAGGCCACAGTGGAGAAATATGAAACCTCAACTTAAAACATATACAGATACTCCTCTAACACTAAAGATATACTTTTTATACGGGATATTTATCCTCCTTTCATACCAAAAACACCTAAAGGAGAATAAGTACATAAGTAGAAATGAAGACAGCAAATGAATTTCAAGGTCTTGCTAACTAATACAGAATTCAGACAGTGTAACTTCTTAATCTCAATGATATAGATGTAGAGGCTAATACATGTTTTGGGCTGTGAGGTGAGGATGGGGCTAATAATTAGTGGTTTAATTTCAGGGGGTTTTTATAAACCAGGACTTCATAATTCCTTCATATTCGAAGAAAAACTGCAGGTTTTAACAAGACCTTATGATGACCATCTCTAATATAAAGTTAACTAGTTCTAGATCTATGTTTCTCTTACAAGATTCATTTAACTTCTGGTGGAATATCTCCCCAAAGTAGACTTCAAGATATCTCTGGTAGTATCAGTGATTCATAGCAGCTCCAGTTAGGCCTTCTCTTCAGTTTGTAATGCAATTTTTTAGCCATAAAAGCTCAGCTGACTGTCTCTATAAACACATGCTTTTGAAGATGAAAACTCGCTATTATTTTTTTTTAAACACAGATCAAACCAGCGCAGCATGGTAAAAATGGCATGTGCTTATAACTGTTAAATACATCCTGCTACTCATCGGATTTAATTCTTGTGACACAAACGTTGCATTAGAGTGCACGAAGACAATCACTGTGTGCATCACAGGAAGTTCTCTGGCTCGTCAGCTGGTTTAGAGTGCACCTGGGGCAGCCAGACTCACCTCTGTCTGAACCATTCCGTGCCTCTGCAGACGCATCGTGCGCACCAGGTCTGAGATGTCAAACTACCAAAACAAGCAGCAAGTTAAAAACTCAAAAAAGGCATACATGCATAGAAAAGAAACATCCCCAGCATCAAGCCAAGGAATAGAACCAGGTTTAGAACCACTGCATTAGCAGTGAAACAAATGATTCACAGTAGCCTATGCCTGTCTGGTAGAAAACCAGCATGTGCTGCCAGACACCTTCCTTCTCTTGTTTTCTTTCTCTGAACACAAGTTCTCTTGCTTACTCTTACTGGGAGCTGAGTGTGCAGAAAATAGAGCCCCTTGGTCCAACCTAGCAAAACTCTTTTTATTTCCCCACATCTATGAAGTATTAGACATTCAGAGGGTGCTTAGGAATCCCACTGAGCTAAGCATGACCGTAGTTCATCTTCTGAACAAGTTCACCAAAAGATTTGCTACACCAGGCTGCTGAAGGACAGAAACATAAGGAAGCTGGCACCCTCCTGTGGATCATCCTAGAAAGCATATCCCTGGTTGTTCTGGAGAAGTTACTTTACATACCCTCAACTGAGATATTTGTAGTACACTGAGTTTTGATTCGGTTGCCTAAACAGATACTCTGGGTGGCTTCTAGCTGTCCTAAAACAGTCCATGGGTCTCTGACCAACTGAGTGCCACAGTGCTCAGCCCCAGTGCTATTTAACACCAAAGTTCCACTGAGTACACACAGTCAGCTAAGGCAGGTGTTTTAACTTTTCCATCAATTGCCCAAGCCACTTAAGATCCCCTGAGCTAACCCAAGAACCAGTGGACATTAGAGCTCTTCCCCCCTGGGGTCATCAGTGAAGAAACATTTCATATGTCCTGCTGTTTTACACCCTGCTTTATGTTACATTAACACCAGGGGCCAGTGTGCTACTGCCAAAAGCACGGCATATTCTTCAAACAACTGAATAGCTTCACCGGGACATACTTCCTGCAGGCCAAAAGCACAGCCGAGCCCATCCTCTCGGATACTCACATCGAGGTCTCTGCTGATTAACCCCAGAACAACGTCTATACAGATGAGCGTCCCCGATCGCCCGATGCCTGCACTGCAGTGAGTTATAATGGGTCCCGACTTGTGGACGTGCCGCAGGTAGGAGATGAAAGTCAGCAGGTCATCTGGCTGAGAAGGGGTGTCATGGTCAGGCCAGGCGATGAAGTTCAGATGGGAAATGTGCCGTACTTCACCTGTCTGGGGTTCAAAAACAACAACACAATGTGTAACGCATGGCAAGAATAAAAAGAAAAGAGAAAGTTCCCAAAGAAATATCTCCGAAGAAAGGGATCGGCCCAAAGAAGATGTTCTGTAATTCAATAAGAAAAGAGAAACAACGAGCTAAACTGAAAATAGCTAGCAAGTAATTTAGTGGTATAACATTCACTGTGCAGACTGAGCTGATCACACAGAGGAATCAACCAGCCAGACTGAATAATTAGTGAATTTCATATCCCTATATATGTTTCTGTGGCCAAAGAAAGCCAAAATTTAGAGTCTCATTAGCATAATGAAATCATCTCCTGGCCCAACTAAAAGGTCATGCAGCAGCACAAGCTGCAGTGAGGAAGCATTGCCCAGTCATGCTCGCTGGGCAAAGAGAAGTCCTGTTTGACCTCTCGATGTAGACAATAGAGTTGAAAGCAGGCAAGCCAGAGGTATAAGGATAAATATGCCAACACCCAGAAAAAGAACTGTAAGCATGCAGAATTAGATTCACTTACCTGAATCTCTTCAAGCTCCAGCACTCTAATGATAAAGCCCTTCAGCTGCTGATGTCTCACAAGAGCAAGGCGAAGTCTGTCATTTATCATGGTGGTTTTATTGAGGACATCTGGCCAGTAACGCTGACATTTTATCTTTTCTCCTTCAACCTCCTGAGTCATCATGGCAATCACAGTACAGTTTTGTTCCCAAACCATTTGCCAGAAATCTGCTACAGTAGTAGGAAGGGGTCCTTGGCAGGCAATGTAAACGAACTCCTCATTCCCCACCGGCATGCGAATGAAGCTGGCATTGATGTACCCACCTTCAATCCCAAGAGGTACTCTAGTGGTGTCATCTGCAATTCCCACACAATACAAAGACCTCGTGTTATGTGTGCACATAATTAGACCTCCACACAATAAAGATGAGCTTTACACACTCACATAGTACTTATTTCCACAGATGTTTTCAGATCTTACTTAAAAAAAATAAATCACTTAAATACTTGATTCAGGATACTAATCAGTACCTTGAATAAAGAAGAAGTCTAGAGGGGAAATACAAATCAGCAGACAGGCAGAATACATGATTTGAACTGCAGCATCTCTGAAAAACTGAGGTTAATATTTCTCATTCAGAACTAACCTTTGTCAGTTCTTACTTCTCAACACATCTTGCACCTAACAAAAAGCATTTTATGGCAGGAAATTTATTGACAATGGTATACATGTCTGGTTTTCCAATTTTACATGGGGAAAGCTGAAAAAATCTTGTCTGGCTCTCTATGTATACATCACTTAAGACACGGAATCCGCTGAAACAGCAGAAAAGTCTGTGAACATCTATCCCTAACTACCGCAATACAATGATATATTATTCACTGATCTTAAACTCCTTTATAAATGCTTGTTTTAATTTTTTCCCCTACTAGGATTGAGAATCAAATCATCCCACTTCTGATCCAATCCACCCGACCACACAGGTGGTAACAGAATGTCAACAATGAACTTCAGATTAGTTAGGACTTACAAGGAAGTATGTTTTTATATCGGTTCTTTTTTCTGTTCTCCTTTGCTTGTCCTATCAAACACTGATCCAGAGGTTTTAACTCCTGAAGGTTCTGTAAAGAAGAAATTACATGTGCATTAGAAAAACACTGAACAGTAACAAGTGTTAAGAGCAATCGTGTTACCATTAACAAACAGAATTGTTAAAAATCAAATCCTAATGTGGATATGCAAAACCATGCAGTTCTAGGAAGGAATCTAATTTGACACAGCCAAGAAAATGAAACAAAACAAAACAAAAACCCCACTTATTTATACAGTAAATATTTTATCTCATTCTCCCAAAAGGGAGATCACATAACATGGCTGACTTAAGAGTTTAGAATGGTTTCACATTCAGCAGCTAGATTTCACAGCCTTTATTTGCTTTTTCTATGCCTGTTAATATCACATTCACTTGGCAATTTACCAGAACCAAGAATGATGTAAACATACTTTTGAATTGAATTCAAACTAAACTTATCTCTCAGCTGCTAGTGGGGGGAAGGGAGAGAAGTCTTTGGTATTAATTCTCTTCATCCCCTCCGAGCTGCCAATTAAAGAGCTGTGGTGTTCAAGGCAGTGATGATCCAGCCATTCTATTTTTGTTTCATACTGGAAAAAATGACTTTAAAGGACAAGTAGTTACTCACTTCAATCTCTTTAGAAGGCACTCCCTGTTCCAGCAGTCCACGCAACATCCTGATCACTGACTTTAATTTGGCTCCTGAGTACTTGCCTCCAGGGAGCACATTCACAGTTGGGAGTGCAGAGATCTCTTCGTTTGTCACTAGAGGGAAATCTAGCAGAAGAACAAGACTGATTGATATAAATGTAAATAAGTATCTAAAACTAGGGAAACAAGCTGTAGTGCAATGCTGGATTTGCATGTTGCTGTTCACCACTGCACTATGAATGCCTCCATACACCTGAGAGAATATACCTCTCAGTTTCAGAGGCAAAACCAAATTAACTAACAAAACCAGTATGACACAAAATCAGCTCTGATGAATCCAGGAACCAAAGAAAGTTTTTTCCTGAAATTCCAACAAATACATTGAAACAAACTTCAAATACATTCTAAATCTAAGTTCTTAAAAAAAAGATGAATGCACACAGGGATGAATTCAGAACTCTCCACTTAAGACAGTACAGCCTGTGACTTGGTTTTTAACACTTACACTCAACATGTATATAACACATGTTACAGTTACCACTTGAAAGACAACTTTTTTCCAGTACAGCTTGGCCTTCCATCAAGCCTTCAGTGCTTCTTTGAAGCACAACAAAATTAATAAACCAAAAATCTCTCTGGTATTGTAATTAAAAGCATCCTAAATCTACTGACATGCTCCCCAGGGAAGTGGTGACAGCACCAAGCCTGATAGAGTTCGAGAAGCATTTGGACAGTACTCTCAGGCACATGGTGTGAATCTTGGGAATGACCCTGTGCAGGGCCAGAAGGGGGATTCAATGATCCTTGTGGGTCCCTTCAACTCAGCATATTCTGTGATTCTGTGACTTTGTCTGAAGTATTACATGGATTATCCTTTTTTTTTTTTTCTTTTTAAATGAATGCAAAGGGCTGCTGTATATGGATTTCAGGAACTGACATTTTTAATGCCATCTCAAAAAAGCAAAGACTAGATTCTTCCAAACATATCAAACAGCATAGAGTTACACTCTACCACACTGAGCAGCAGTGGAGGAATGACAGTCAAGATAAACAAAAAATATTGCCTAATTTGAGCATGGAGTATTTGGTATGTGAAGCATCAATCTGAACACAAACATCTATATTGTTACAGCTTTTGTCAAATATATACTAAGGAAGAAAGCATCTCAGCTGTTTCCAACTCTACTACAACTAAGATGCAAATTTGCCAATACTTGTTTCCATTAACTCTCATACATTTATTACTCAAAGCTGTAGAGATCCTTTCCAGGGGGTTGCTGAGCTGTTTGAATTCCCATTATACCTGCCTTTATGCCCTCAAAACAATATCCAGAACACTTTAATTTTTACTGCCATCTGTTTAATGTGATCCTCAGTTTTCTATTGATTATTTGCTAAATGTTCTTGCCTTTGTTTACACGTTCCTGGCTGACTGATTCAATTGGCAGTTCATCACTTCCCCACGTGATTTCATCGTCATCTGCTTGGCTCAAGGAGGGTTGTGGAAGAGATCTGTAAGAGAACAAAAAAAAAAATGGAAGTAAGAAAGAATACCTAGAAGTAACCAACACATTTGCAATCTAGTAAAACAAGTCACCAGAAAGTAGCTACAAGTATTTCTGGACTGGACCCATAAAAGTGATCTCAAAAAACCTAACTTTTTTTTTCCCCCTTTTTTTTACATCCTCAGTGGGGACCTAAAAAAAGTATCAGTGGAAAAAGAGCCAGGAATACATGAGTCTAGTAATAACTTTTCAAAGGCTAAGCAATGAAATAGCACCCAATAACAGATCTGTATCATTCATATAATTCAGTACCTACACACTAGAACATCTATTTTCAATTGAAAGTTTTCTAGCTGTGTTGAAGATGGTGATAAACGTATTAAGTATTTGAGGTCAATGTCACTGCTTGTGCCAAGTCTCAATCCAAAACTTCCCACGAAGTTAAAAATATAAAAGCATAAAAATTTCGACTAAAATTTCACTCAGACTAAGGACTAAAATTACTATTTCACAAAGTAAAACAATCTTGGGAATTTCTACAGTTCAAAGTGGCTCAAAGGGACAAATAGTAACTTGGCCAGGTGTACCCTTAGTAGTCCATGTAAAATAAATGAGCCCCAGGCACCCAATGGGAACTGATGGACCAATGGAAGTATATAGTTGAGTTACAGTGCTTTAAAACCAGAAGAAGCAACACTAATGAAGCTTATACAGATTTGAACTGAAGATGAGAGTGTTTGAATGTTTTCTTCACATACAAGTACCAAATAGTTAGTAAAATGCAAATTACGTTATTTGGAGACTTCTGAACACAGTCCAGTTATTTGCTATAACCATGTATCAAAGGAATAAGTAAAACTAGGGCATAGCAAACCACAAAGCTGACTAGTATTCAGGCAAATTATAACCTTTCAAATAAGGAATAGACAGAGAACAATTCAACAAGATATTGCATAGATATTTTACTGGGTTTGTTTTGGTTTGGGGGCGGTTTGTTGGGTTTTTTGTTGTTGCTGTTTTTCTTTTATTATAACATATTCCACTTCAGAGTTTCAGATTCCATAGGTTTGCTTTCAAGGAACACTGGAACAGAAATCTTACCTTTCTGGCACAGCTTTTACTTCACAATAGTCTTCACAACCATTTACATGTGTTGGCTAGTAGAAGAAATATTTCAAAACACATTAATGGACATAGTTACAACATTCGCCCACTGCAAATTTTAAACAATTAACAATTACATGGACTATTTCTGAAGGGTACTAAGTTCAAAGCAGCACATAATGAAAGACTTTCCTCTTTTAGACATCTCATTAACCCAAAATAAAACAGAGGATGAGAACACTAAGCACTTGGAAAAAACTGTACTGTAACAGGGCCAAAAAACTATGTTAAAATCAATCCTGACTCACAGCAGCATTTGAGTCATCTAAGTTAGAGTCATCTCACTTGACTTTTTTTGGTTTTAACACTTAAAAGCCCTTTATGAGGTAAGTTTGATAGTGAAAACTGCCTCCTGTCAAGCCACAATTCCTATACAGAACAGAACAGGGCTTGACCTCTAAATGACACGTACTCCCACATACACCTTCCTCAACAGACAAGGAAGACACAGAAGAGAAGGCAGCATTTAAATCCTTCTTTCAAGAAAAACGCCACAAACCAATTTATACTTCTTAGGCCAACTTGCAAGTTTCCACTGCCATTCTTGGAGACTTTTACTTGTGGCTCTCCTAGAGCACACTGACACGAAGCCAGATTCCTGCTTTGATTTTCAGCTCTACTAACTGGACAGAAAGCTGAAGAAGCGAGGATATGCTGGATAGACAGAATTCTGCTGATCTGAAACATGAGACAAAACCTAGGCATCTAGTGATTGATGTAAAACAGGACACACAATACTGTAGGGTAAACCACACATATAAGCTATTCAAGCTAATGAACTTATCCTAGCAAAAAATAGCAGAAGAAATTTCAAATATACATTTTGGACAGTGAAGTTTACACAGCATTCATTGTTACTGCTTCCCTTCTTTGATCAGGAATCAATGAAAGATTAAATCCCTCAAGTGACATTAATAAGGTAGTTTATTACCACTCTTTTTAAAAAAAAAAAAGCTGCTGGACTTTATATGACAGTGTAAAATAACTACATGCTTTGTTCTTTTATACAGGTAATGTATGACAATCATATACTATTTAAAAATGTTTGTGCACCATTTAAAGCTACTACTGACAATGATGTTCTCATTTAAAAGACATTTATAGTTATTTCCACAAATTCTGTCCCAATAAGGAAAATAAATTCAAAAAGTGTCTGAGAAACCAAAATTGGCAAATGTCTGACAGCTTCTTGCCATCCTACCTCTGAAAAATCTTCAGGTAAAGATGACCCATCACAGTCTGTGTCTTCAGACTTATCTTCTGTCACCTTTCCATTCATCTCTACCAAACAAGAAAATCTGGAGATGTAGCACAAACATACCAAAAGATGCCCAGGAGCCACCCCCTCACAGATGTGAATCCTGTCTGGCACTACACAGGGAATACAGGTGCCAGAATAACCAAGAAACATTTTTTAAGTCCCTTTGCTACCAGCATGTTGGAAAAGAGCTCTTACTGTACAGGATAATCAGATTTTAGGCTCCTTTAATTTATATCTGGACCAGCTGTCACAGTATGTGAGGCTGTTTGCACAGCTAGCAGAATGCCTGTGTCACAGCATAAATGGATGGACACGCTGGTACTAAGTTACCATATTCTCATGTCAATATTTTTTCTGCAATTCAGTTACTTTTGGACCAGGATTAGGTCTAAACCAGGATTCTGCTTGCTCTTTGTATTAACAAAACCTAATTAGGACACGCCAGATAAAATCTGACTTGTATCTCTCTGCTACAGTAGCACCCCGCTGCCATATCTTATGGATTCAGTTCATCTTACGTTGCAAAGGACAGATGGAGCTACAAGAAACTGGAAGTGCTGGAACTTCAGTGATATTCCTCAGCTGGCACAGCCAGAACCTCAGTAATCCCCAATTTCCAACATAATAAGCAATGACAATGACCCAACGATCTTGAGGTGCATCAAAAGTGCTGAAATAATTATAATT
This sequence comes from Oxyruncus cristatus, assembly GCA_013399855.1. NCBI lineage: Eukaryota > Metazoa > Chordata > Aves > Passeriformes > Cotingidae > Oxyruncus > Oxyruncus cristatus. The sequence continues at coordinate 481,925 of VXAY01001694.1, forward strand.
TTGGAAGGTGTACCTTGAGTTTTGGAAGCAATCTTTACAGAAGTAGCAAGTATCTCACTTGAATATTTGGAGGATGCGTACATGGGGTGATACCTCAAAGGAACTACAAATCCTACTCCTCACTAAATTTCAGTTAATAACAAGTGGAGCTGAGGACATGGAATGAAGGGAGAGAAAGGTGTACAGACAGAAGTAGGTACTGAAATAAACCCCAGTGTTTCTAAAAGAGACAAAGGAGGTTGGAAAATTGTTTGGTTTTGAGAGATCTCAACAAATTTTCAAGTTGTGCAATCTGCTAACAACGAAACATTGAAATGCTTCAGCATTCCAACACAACTGTAGCTGCAGGACCGGGTACCTAAACAATATGAATTTCACTCAAGAGACAAGAATGCCAGAATGGGATTCATTTTCCCAGACTACCTAAAGCAAAATCCAGATTTAGCAAATCAGAACCTGATTCATTAAGTTGCATCTGAAACAGCAACTATTTGTCTGTGTTCCACTCGGGAAACTTTCAGTTCACACATCAATTCAATGTCAAATCTCCCTCTTGACAAATCAACTACTTACTTGGCACCTTCTTTCAAAAAATGTTTTGCTGTTATGATATGCTTTTTGGCTCATGTTACCTGGCAGATGATCTTCTGATGCAGCCTTCTTGAGATGCAGAAGGCTCTGAGCCTCTGAAGTTGCATTATTACGATTTAAGAGGTTCTGGGCTTCCTCATCTACAACATCCAACAAATATTGGACAACTTCATTGTGATCATCCTCATCATAATACTCATCATCTGGAGTCTCTGTTCCTGAAGAAAAATGGTATAAAATTACAAGTTTTCCCAATATAGCAGGCTCGGGGGAAAAAAATTAAAAGGGCAGGGACCATGGCATTATCTCTAGATGTTATTGTGGCTTGCCTTCATTTCTCTCTAACACAGAATCCAATTTCCGTAAATCTACTTTCAATATCAACTAATCCTCTAAAGCAAAGCACACGACTTGGAGATGATCTTCCAAACTTGACTGCCAGCCCAACATTGACTTATTTCAGCGTATTCAACAGTGCCGTGATTCTCCTGTACACTAAAGACAAAACAATGCTGTGCCCATCTCACTCCCTCTTACCTGACTTGTCCGTGTGTTTAGAGAAATCTGACATCTGATTGGTAAATACTACGGAAGGTGCATCTCCTGGTCCTGAGAGGTTCATTAGTCCCTTCGTGTGATGGGTATTGTTTTCTGTATTTCCCTGAGAAGGTCCTAGGATGCCATTGCCATTTATCTAAGAAAGCAAAGAACAGTTCAGATTAGCTCTTGAAGAGTCTGGCAGTTTCTTGAAGCAGAAACCAACCATTAAAATGTTCTCTTCTCAGCAACAAATAAAAACCCTTGTTCATATTGTATTGTTATCTGAGATAGCTGGGTGATGGGTGGGAAGCTTTTAGGTGTGTTAAAGTTTGATATGAAAAGAGCAAATAAAAAGATTTAAAGGACAATGAGAAAAAAAAATACGTGTTGATGAAGAAGCTTCTACAAGAGGACACACAGTAGTATTTAACATTATTATAACCTCTATAAAACCCATGCAGGCTTCAATACTTTAGGTCCCACAACACAGCATTTCTCAGAAAGAACTAGGGGGGAAAAAAAGAAAACCACCCAGCAAATTTAACATGCGAGCATCTGCAGAAACTGTGGGCTGAATGGAGTTTTCCAGATCATTTCCTTGCATCCTTCTCATATGACCACTTGTCTTTCGATAAAGCTGTCCCAAAGAAAGAGCAGATCCATTTAAAAAACTTGCATCTTTATTACAACCATTGCTTATTTGTATCAACTGACAATAGTGGGTTTGCAAACTTTGATTAATGGATTGTTTAATTTTTTTTTTTTAAGTGTGTAAGGTAGGTCCGTTTCTCAGGTTAACGATAATAGGCATAACAGAGAAATAGTTACCTTGGGCTCATAAGCATCAATTGTCTTTACTGTTTTATCACAGGGATCACCACAGGAACAGCCTAAACAAAAGTGGGTAAAAAACAACAACCTCACAGCAATTTTTCACAGAAACTAAATTAGTCCCCATCAATTATTTTATGAAAGAAACAAGGTATTTAATATTACGTTATGACATGAGTAGCATTTCTGCCTTCCTGGTTTCTGGGCACTGCCAAACATACATCTGATCGACTACACTCCATAATGCTTTTTGAATGTTATATTTAATGGGATCAGAAAGCATGAATGCTTATACAAGTATGCAATTCTAAGCAAAGAGAAATGTTGATAAATAGTTTAACAAAGCACAGTGAAAACACGCACCTTTGGGAACACGGTTGATTCCCTTTCCCTTGATTGTACAAAATACAACCCTACTATGACCTGCCAATGACTACTTTTTTTTTTAATCATCAGTTGACATCTGGGTCTTTGTTCAAAGGTACCTCTCCCTTCTTGGTAAAGAAAAGAGTGACACTGTAATGTCAGAGACCACTGCCTAACCTAGAGTTATCATTACTGGTATTACAAATGAGACCAAGTGGAAGCATTAGATGATATATACCCAGCTACTGGTGAAGTTCTGGATCTTTATATACTTTATGCTTTTACAAATGAAGGAACCTGTAGATGAAATAAATGAAGACTGAGAGTAACCTTACATCTTGTCATGACCTACAGATGACAAGTCACCTACAGGAAGGGGGTTTTCAGTGGGATCTTTCAAGATTTGGTTATAGGATTTGCTCCTAAGGAATATCTTGACTATGCTTATTGAAACAAAAAGAGTAGCATACTTGGAAAATATGGGAACAACACTACTCTAAGAGTTGCAATAATTTCATTAGGTGAGATCAGTACTCCCAAGTTATCAAGATACACTATTGGGAGCATGAAAAACAAAACTACAATGAATCAAGACAAATGTTAAGTGCCACATTTCAAAGAAAAAGCAAATGCTTGAGATGGTAAATAACTGCAGAAGCAGTTGCTCTGCACAGAAATGCAGGTGGTAAAGGACCCTGAGTCAAGAAAGTGAACAAGGATCTTCAAGCCCTTTCCAATGTAACAAATTGGTATTTTTATGCCTGAACAGAGCAAACAACATCAACATCATCATTATTATTAATAACAATTATGATAGTCAACTGACTGGTTTTTTTTACTCCTTGATACTAGAGAGAATTTCTAAACTACATGAGAAACGGAATCATAAAGGGACTATTGTTGAATCTCTTTTCATGTAGCTTTTAAAAGAAAGATCAAGTAAACAGCTGTTGGAGCTGATCACAGTAAGTTGGACTAGGATAGGATCTTAAGGCCTGTAGCAGTTCCTTCATTTTTATAAACACATGCATTTCACTTGCAATGAGTAAGAATACAGATCTTACCATTAGCTTTCACTGGCCATGGATTTGAGTTGTCAGGGCTTTGGGATTTTGGGAGCACTGCATGACCATCTCTAAGAAAAGAAATATTTACAGAGATCTCTATTAAAAAAATAAGTCATGGTAATCATCACATATCAATGTAAATAGTTCTATTGGTAAAACTGCTAAGCATGCTTTCTATTTTAACAGTTTTGGAATACTGAAGTTACTCAATGGCAGAGATTAATCAGTGGTAGTTAGGTAATTTCCTGCTTCATGGAGCACTGAAGAGTTTGTAATAATTGGACTTTCCTTCTAGATTCTGACAAAAAGATTCAACCTTGCAGCCCCGGGACTTGGCAACTCCTTCCCTTTCTGGGATAAAACACAGTGAAGGGAAGGAGAAAGGGAAAGAAGAAGCAAAGGCATGGCTGGAAGACTTTAAAAAAATGAAGTAAATGCTTCAGTTTTAGGTAAATATTAAAACAGAGTAATGTAGAGAGTTTTTTTATACTGTTGCCAGAAAAGAACAGCAGGGGTCAGTGAAAACACAGTGGCACACTTGGAGTTGTGCCACAGGGTTTTGACGTTCATCAGAGTGCTGAACAACCACGTGACAGTAGAACCATTTAAGTGCAAACCAAGATTTTATCTCATTTGTAGGATTATAGAACTCTCAGTAGCAGCTTTAAGAAAAAGGAGTATTTGTACAACCATTTTCATATTTTGAAAATGGTATTTTCATAGAATCATTAATGTACTCCAAGATCATCAAGTCCAACCTTTGACTGAAAAACCACCTTGTGAACTAAACCATTGCGCTAAGTACCACGTCCAGATTTTTTCCAAATGCTTTCAGGAATGGTGACTCCACCACCACCCTGAGCAGTCCATTCCAATGCTTCAGAGCATTCAGTCCATTCCACCTTTTCAGTGAAAAAATTCATCCTGATGTCCAACCTGAATCTCCTCTGGCACAGCTTGAGGCCATTTCCTTGTGTCCTGTCACTAGCTTCCTAGAGGAAGAGGCCAACCCCCACCTTGCTGTAACCTCCTTTCAGGTAGTTGTAGATAGTGTTAAGGGCTTCCCTGAGCCTCCTTTTCTCCAGACTAAACAACCCCAGCTCCCTCAGTTGCTCCTCATAGGACTTATTCTCTAAACCCTTCACCAGCTCCATTGCCTTTCTCCAGACTTGCTCCAACACCTCGACATCTTTGTTGAAGTGAGGTCCCAGAACTGGACACAGCACTCCAGGTGTGGCCTCGCCAGTGCTGAGTACAGAGGTACAATGGCTTCTTTGGTCCTGCTGGCCACACTTTTTGATACAGTCCAGGATAACATTGGCCTTGTCCTCCTAGGCCCACACTGCCTGCTCACATTCAGCTGCTGTCAACCAGCACTCCCAGGCCCTTTTCCACTGGGCCACTTTCCAGCCACTCTTCCCCCAGCCTGTAGAGGGTTATTGTGACCCAAGAGCAGGGAGTCTGTTTGAACACTTGTAGTTCTTGGCTGGACACAGCCCAGTGTTCCCAAGAAACACAAAGCACAGCAAGTACCAAGTACCCTTCTGCTCCACTATAGCAAAACCCAGTGAACATACAGATCCTTTCTGTGGCATCAGCCCTCAATAACATGCTACCCAGTACCATTGTGGTGAATTTCCTGTCATACCAGGAACATGTTTTACCCATGTACTCACACAGTCATGCAAGAAAAATAAAAGTAAAACCCACAGGGAAGCATTTGCTTTCAAAACATACCTGGTTGCTTTGAGCACCACTACTGGAAGGTATGTTTCCAGCATTCTTCTGGCTTCTTTCAGAGTCATTCCCTGTGTGCTTACTCCATTAATGTAATGGATAATATCTAGCACATGGAGACTCTCATCTCTGGCAGCAACCGATTTGGGGAGAATGTCACTGATATACACAACTTGATAAAGGCTGTCATGACCTCCTGATAACAACAAACCTTTGCAGGAAAAGAGGGGGGAAAAAAAACAAATCAAGCTTTGTAACTGAAGGGGATAATTTTGCTTTAGGCCAAAAAGCAGTGTAATTGCGTGTTACCTAGCTCCTCCTTATGGCACATTAGCGTAATATCAGGCAGTAAATGAGGCAACACTGGCATCTTTGGTAACTCCAAAACACGCCCTAGCACTAATCTCACAGTCCTTGGGGCAGCACGGAGAAAGTTTACTGCATCAGTATGGCTCATGTTGGTGACATCGATGTCATTGACCTGCAAAAATAAAAGCAACAGAGACCTCCTTGTTAGATTCCAACTAAGCCAGCACTGCTGAGGAAGCATTTACTGCTGTTCCTCAACTGCTATCAAATTATGCCTCTCAGAAGGTGCATGCCTTTGCTCCTTAACCACATTTGATTTTTTTTTTCCTTTGACCCAAAGTTGTCCTTTTCATGCAACCTCTCTATATGAAAACATTAATTCTCTCACTTTTATCAGTCGGTCTCCGGGTCGCAGTCTCCCATCACTTTTGGCAGGATCCTGAACGATGTCATGAATGTAGCAGCCAACATTATCATTACCTTTGGTCACTGTAAAACCCAGACTACCCTTTTCTGACTTTGTCATAGTGACTCGAAGCTCTACCTCCTAGGGGAAGAAAACAGCACTTTACAATGCAGTCAGAAGCAGCATGAATGTTTTACTGAATTTAAGACAGTTAGAAGCAGGCAACAGATTTACTCATTGATTTAAATGACAGAACCAAACAATGTTTTGTGTGGAGGTAACCTTGGGCCAAAGGCCTACAATTTAAACAAAATTGTGAAGGTCCATGTCAAAATTGCCACCTTTTTATACCTTCAATTAGTGTCATATATAAAAAAGGCTCTGTGTTTTCAAATAACACATCAAGAAGTATTCAGAACAAGGTAAGTGAACATGCCTACAGTGAAGTGAACAATCTCCTATAGTGAGATACAATACCATACCTTACTGAACTTATGGACCTGTTTGGCCTATTTTACTTGGCATTAATTTTGATTTGAAAGATATGGACCTGCCTCATTTGCATAAAAATATCAAAGAGCATCAGGAGTGTTTGAGAAAAAGTTCTGAAGAAGGGACTAAGAAAAATACGATTTATTTCTTGTCAAAATAGAATGTAAGCTAGAATAGCTTAGTAACCTGAAAGACCTTCACAACTGAGGCATGTCAAGGCTCAATTTTAATTTTTTTCAAATCTCTGAATAGGTTATGTGAGGATATGGAAGCAAAGTCCCTTCTGATACACAAGACACTTCTGGGGTGGCAAGAAGCTATCCCAGAAGAGCCTCAAAATATGCTGCATTCTGCAGCAGAGCAGAAAGTCTGAGATTCATAGTTATAAATACAGCAAAGAACAGGGTCTACTGATGCCCTTGCTGTTGAATTTTATCCTCTGATCTCTGAACAACCACCCAGAAGCGAGGTATCTGCCATTTGAGCTTCCTGAGTATGTGGTTTAGAGGTAGGTAAATATTTAATGCCAAGGTTTCCAGGATGAAATGATGCATGAAATAGCCACATACACATCTACCTACGTACACATGGATGCCTGCACATTCACAGAGGGAAATGTACCAAGTCAGTGCCCGGAAAGAAAATGCCTGCAGACATTGCATGAGCAGCTGCAGTTCACTGGTTACAAATGGCACTTTTACACGTGCCATTTACATGGCACACACCCAGGACAGTGCAAGTATAACCTGCAACTATCCCTTTTGTAAATTAATGTGCCCTACTTCTGTCCAGTCACTCCCAATATCATGGCTAAAACGACTTCCAGTTGACCACAGAAGTACAATGTATGCCACTGAAAGACAGAAATAGGAAATTACTGGTTCATATTCTTCAGCATTTTTTTCCAGCTGGGTGAGTAATGAATCCATTCCTCCCAGGTGTGGAGTCAGCTCAGAGACAGGAGTAGCATAAGAGTCATTTATTAAAATGGATGTGGTAACATCAGGTACAGTTCTACAGGTTGGGATCACCGGCAAATCCAACGGCATATTACTACAGATAAACCAGAAAAAAAAAGCAAGAATAAGTGCAACGTGGCTGTGACTGAAAAATTAATACATGGACCAATATGGACTTTTTGTAGATCTAAAAAGCAAAACAAAAAAGTGTTTCCATGCATAGGTCCAATAAAATGTTTTTGTAAACATTTCTGGAATATTATGAGGATCATTACCAACAGCATACCTGTCCTCAAGCTCTGCCTTGCTGGAGACCTCTTGATCAGGATACAGGATGGTGCGAACAGCCTCCTTCTGCCCACCGTGTGCCTCATACTGGCTCTGTGCCCGCGCCTCAGCTTCACCCGAGCTCTGGTACAGTGCAGAACTCCAGCCAAGGCCCACCTGTGCTGCTGAGTCTATCACCTCCTCATCACCGCTCCTGCTGCTGTCACTGTAGCTGTCTCTTCTAGAGGGAGATTTTAGCCTTTTCTTGCTCAGATCAGTAGTTTCATTTTCATCTGAGCTGTCACCTTGTTCTCCATTTGATGGACCAGAAACTTCTCTGCTGACCTCTGGAAATACTTGTTGGGGTGAATGGATGGGTGTCTACAGAGAGCAAAAACATTTATTTCATCATAAGCCAGTTTTGATGACAAAAGAAAGTTTCAAAGACTGCATAAAATTACCAAAAACAAGTAGTCAGTGGCTACTTTCATTTCGATCTTTACTCAGTCATGTAAACACATCAGTTTCACAAAGTTCAGTGCAACTTGACCAAAACACTGTGAAAAATTTTGAAATATATACTGCTCAAAATCAGAAAATTCAGAAAGTAAGAAAACACATATACTCCCGGCTTTAGCTTCAGAAAGCCTACTGACAGATGCCTTTAAGTTATGCCCAGCAGTCCTCTAGGCAATTACCATGAAATCCCTTCCAAACAGATCACAATGCTGAAACTTACAGAGCAGCTGAAGCCAAACCAATCTCATACAGGAGGGAAGCAAGGGCCTTTCAGCCAAAAAGCTACCCAATACACCACAAAAACTAAGGTAATTTATGCCAAATGGCAATTGTTAACCCCGTTATTAACTCCCGTGAGAATGAAGAACAATTTTACCAATAACCACGTGTCCCCAAGAATGATGTTAGCTAGCAGGCAGACAAAATTTAAAAGCTTCATTTAGGCTTTTATGGCCAAATTGTTCATTAACACATCAATCTGTGATAAAGTTATAGACAAAAATCGTCATCGTTCATTGGCTTTTCTCTTCTTTTAATATATGCACTGTTTTATTAAAGTTATTCCACGTGACAAACAGATTTATTATAGGAGTAGTTATTTGTATTATGTGGTTTTCAGTTGCTCACCTCTGACTTCAATTTTAACTTAAATTTGTATTTGTACATTTAAATTTCTCTCATCAAACTTGAATTATTTTTATTGTTTGAAAATAATATTAAAATAACTTAAAATCAAAGAATATCCTGAGATGGGAGGGAGCCACAAGAATCACCAAAGTCCAACTTCTGGCCCTGCACAGGACAGCCCCAAGAATCACACCATGTGCCTGAGAGTATTGTCCAAAGACTTCTTGAACTCTGGCAGGCTTGGTGCTGTGACCACTTCCCTGGGGAACTGAAACTGAAGACTTGTCTCCATTAGTTTTACACTTTCCTGTATTATGGAAAGCCTGATTTTCAGGCAAATTGTCCCCTACATTCTCTTTTTGTGAAACATGTTTAATTTCTGCTCCTATGAAGCATCCTGAAATGATCTTCTGTTCTTTCAATTTACTTACTGGAACATACTGAAAATATTCTTTGGGACACCTCTAATTTCAAGTAAATATGGCAGCAACCTTTTTCCTGTTTTTATATGCATCAACACCAGACAAACTGGTGTTTTGCACAATATCCTTCACAGAATCACAGAAATATCCAATTTCTGTTTGATATCAAGTTCAAACCACTAGGCTGCAAAGAAATCTCTGCCACAGAAACAGTGTATTAAACCGATTTCCCTTAAGACACAAAATGGAGGAAAAAAATTATTAAAGCAATGCGTTCCTTTCATATTTTCCCAAAATACTTAGTGCACTCCTAAGGGATTCCCTCCAAGAGCCACATCTCTGCAAGCATCCTCCCCGTTTTTCCATCTGCGCTAATAAATGAACCTTAAATAGCAAATAATTAAAAAAAAAAAATCAGGTCATACATCTTACCAACAATGAAGGATCAATGTCCGGTAGTATTCCAGATGGTGGCCGACAAAGGAGAAGAGAGACTTCTGGAGACGTTCCCCTCAGAGCAGAGATGACTTCCTATGGCCACAGTGGATTCATTGTTAGACACAGCCCCCCCAAGACTTGCAGGACTACCACAATATGAGTTTCACTACTAAAGATACAAACCTGCTGGGATAAACCCTTTAGCGATGCCCCATTCACTTTCAGAATGACATCCCCAATCTCTATTTGCCCACTTTCTGCAGCAGGCTGTCCAGGGAAGAGTTTTTTCACCCTCACAATAGTTGATCCCAGTTGCTCTGGGGTAAGGTTATCTTCACGGCAGAAACTGAACCCAAGGCCTGAGCTATTCTTCAACAGCTTCACCTCAAATGTGTTCTCTGCAAAAGAAACATTAACTTATTATTTCCTACAGCACACTGGCCATGAAAAAAAGCATCTGGCGCTCTTATTCCAGACATGACAATGGGCAATCTCCCCCTCACGGGGTTCACTCACTTTATTGAACAAAAGTGTTATCCAAAAGATCCCTCCAAGGTAAAGAGGGCAAAAAAAGCTGATCATGTCTTCTCAGTCTGCTTGTATGCCCTGACAACATCAATATACAGAAAGGCAGAGTGTCTCCAGAGTATTATTCCCCAGGAAGTGTATTAAGGAGCCTTTTAAAGCCCAAAGTGACACAACTTTTCTGGTCTGACAGGCAGGATAAATTCCATGCAAGAAGACCCCAAGGTATCTGCAGTGGTTCTATCATCTGGGTGGGCTTCCCCTTCGCTTTCACAAGTCACCAGCAGAAGAGGCTGAAATATGTCAACCTCCAGTCAGCTACACAAATCTCTTCATGTAGCTCTTGATGTCTTCTCTCATCTAGACAGGAACTGCAGGACCTACAGAAGCTCTCATTTATATATAAGTATTTTAAACACCCCTTGGCACTCCTTAGCAGCATCAGATACAGCAGCAACCCCCTTACTCCAACCTTGCTACAGACATGTAAGAGTGCTGAAATTGGGAAACAATAAGAAACAGTGAGGGAGCGAACAGCCAATAGTAGCTAAAGAAAGTAAACAAGATGTGAAAGGCAATCTTTAAAAGAAATACAACAGCACAAAGGAAGAGACTGCATTACGTGCAGGGGCCTGGTATACATTCCTACCAGCTCCATCTCCTGTTGTTCTAAGAATTGAAGAAAAATATTGTGAAAACTAAAGGATGCTTTGACACCTAAGACAATTGTTCCAAGTGACCTGACCTGCAGTGACAAAGCTGTAATCTTTGGCATTTGTAGATTCCGCTGCTGGTTTCTCCTGTGGCTCACACTGCCCCACCTGATTTGGAGATGTGCACTGTGTTGTTACTGGAGCATGAGCCTTGGCCCCTGAAATCTGACCTTTTTCCAACAGCAGATGCACCACCTAAAGAGATAAAATATTTTCCAGTTAAATGGCAACAGTAAGGGAGATAGCACAGTCTACAGTACGTATTTTATTCTAACTTGTCGGTCCTAAGTTTTACAGCAGCAAATTTTATAGACAGTCCCCTCCCAATATATCCTCCATTTGTTCCTCATTTTAAGGGCTGTTAAATGACAACCTCCAAAATACACCAGTGGACTTGCAAGATACTTGCCAACACACAGCAAGAAAGAGTTTTCTTCCAACAAAGATCCGAGGGCGTTAAGAAGTGTCAAAGATAGTGTCATTTGCACATTTGTACAGGGAAGACAGTTCAAAGCATTTTACAAAGTGAACACAAATAGTAGTCCTTAGTAGTTCTGAATGTGTACATTCACTGGCTCTTTTCAGGCCTGCACACACCTCCACATATGAAGCAGCCACCATAAATAGAACTATTAAATGAGGACACACCACTGACAGAATCAAATGCTACCCAAAATGACCAAGACTCACGTAAATCTACCAACATAGCATGCAAACACAGCTGCATATATGGAGAACCTTGTCTCCTCAGTGGTGCAGACCTGTAGCGTGCTGCCACAACTGCTTTCCAATTTTTGCACCTGGGCTTCCTTCCTATGAAACCCATGAACTAGGAGAAACCAATTCTATACAGACCTCACCCACACACAGAGCCAGAACTTCTCTAGGGTGGGCAGCAGGAGCTGAGGGCCAGGAAGCCAGGGAGTCTTAGAAAGCACACCTGAAGTAACCATGACACTGGGGAGAATTCCAGTCTCTTTTTGAGAGAATTTCCAGTCTCTTTTCATTGATGAAGAACTGGTTTATTACAGATAAGAGCAGAACCAGTAGCCACTTACCTGTCCAGTGTTTCTCAGAGTTTCAACAGCTTGCTTATGGGTAGCACCTTCCAAACTAATCCCATTGACAGAGAGCACACGGTCACCTACAAATGATTGAGTAATAATTTAAAAAAAGGAGGCAGAACATCACCTATAAAAGATCTATGATGCACAGAAAGCTTCAAGTCTCAGCTAACAAGGACAGTCATTTAGGCAAGTTCTCCCTCCTCTCCATACTCTGAGCCAAGAAGAGAACTCTGCAAACAAACTATATGGTTGAACTCAAAGGTCTTTTCCAATCTAAATGATTCTGTGATTCTAGGGGATAATCCCATGTCAAAACTAGTGTTAACCAACAGAATGACAACCTGTCACAAAGTTCAGACTCTTTATTAGAAAGAAATCTTAAGTCTTCAGGGAGAATTCTTACTTCAGTAACGAATGTGGCCTGGCTTACAAACAAGATGACCCATAACAATTACAGCATTTTCTGTATTGAGTTGCCAGGCATGCCAAGCAAGAAGGCCACAAATAATACAAAGCCCTCTCTCTCCACGGCCAGAACAGAGAACCATTCTCTGTTAACACAAGCTCCTTCAGAAAATAAAAATCCTGCAGCCTATCTCCTGTTTTTCCCCACCACAGTCCCAGCACTGTTGGTTCTGCAGTTGTTCTACACTATTTTTTTAATCTTCACCTGCAGAATTATCAAGTTAATATTTAAAATGACAACTGCAATAGCTTGGAAGAACAGTTCTTCCCAATGAAAAAGGTGCAATGACAGGAGGCAAAAAAGAAGGCTTGTTTCTAGGCCACAGGATACTAGTCCACCAGGTCAAGTCCACCACAGACAGTTTTCTGCCCTTTTTTAATATTAAGAGTACCAAGTGAAAGAATGGAAATATTACCTTTTTCTATTCTGCCATCTGCTTCAGCTGCTCCCTTGGGAATAACTGCTTTCACATAAATACCACCATGCCTTATGCTAGTATTTACACCACCCTAAAAAGAAAGTAAAAATAAGATTGTTAGTCTTTTTGCAATTAGAATACTTAGTAATTAAACAGTGTCACACAAGGAAAACTGTACTTAGGAAGCATTTGGACTACTGGCACGTAATAAAAACAGGTAAACTATCAAAACAAAATGTTACACCTGTTCTTTGCAGTCATGCAATTTACTAAAAATGAAGTTGGGGTGGGAAGATTGTAAAAACACAATGCATGACAGTGCAAATGCAATCAACACAAACAAATGTCCTTCAGCAGAAGTGTGTCTGCATTATGTCAGACTTTACATGCTTGCATGCATACCAAAGCTCAAAGATGTGTGGGAACACAGCATGCCAAAGCAGAAGATGCACACCCATGCAGTGTCCTACTCCAATACAACTTCTCTGATGTAATAGGAAATTAAGGAGTGCTGCTTTCTCCTAGCTCAGACAAGTTTGAAGGTCTAAGCTGAAAAAACCTGTTCAAACTGAACTGACATTGTTTTTGGAGAGCCTTAGCCTTTCTGCTGATTGCAGGGGGTTGGACTAGATGATCTTTATATGCCCGTTCTATCCCAAACTGCTGTGTGATTCTGGCTCACTGCTGCTCCACAAACTTGGAGGGAAGAGGGAGACCAACAGTGTATTAACATTCACTCCCAAAGCACATAGTGAAACATGTGAAAACTTAAACCAGTTAATTGCACACCTCGCCTCATCACCACTGTACAGGATAGCAGTGTAGGGGCAGAATGGAGGCTAAAAAAACAAAGGTCTATAAAGATACCACTTGGTCACTCTTCCAGGGAAATCTTTGCATCAGCTGGTATCTTCTAACATCATCTACAAAGCCAATGCAGACAGCAGGCCTGATGCTGCTCAATAACGAATTCCTGCCAAACCTTTGTTCCTCCAGCTGTCTCAAGTTATAAGCTTGACAAGGCACCATGACTTTGAACAGCCTGGTGACCAATCAATCAGTGAAAATAGTTGAATATTAAAGTATCAAAATGTATTTTTCAATACAAGAACAGAAGCAGCAGAAAACATGTGCAATTTCAGATATAAATTACTCTCTTCTTCCCTGAAGTGCCACTCTGCAGTATGACAGGCTCTAAACATAAAACCACCTTCAAAATCTTTAAGCCTGAAGAGAAATTAGTCATTAAAGATATATTTTTGTCTTGTGTTGCAAGAAAGCAGTGTCAGCCAGGTCTCCTTTGGATTTGAGTAGTTTTTTGCTTTCTGCCTTTTATCCAGCAGAGGGAGAACACTGAACATGGTATCCGCGTGTGAGCGTGCACGGATACTCAAACCACGCTACCGCTTCCACTGCCTGCGATGCCAGTCAGGGAGGGGCTCATTTCTTTCCCTGTAAATTTGCCACAATATTAGGTAGCAAGGGACAAAGACCATCTTTCTTTTTGTACTCACAAAGCAGCATCTGTGATAAGAGTCTATAAGGACTTTGGGGCTCCACCATAGAATAAAAAATAAGAATTACTTAAAGGGCAGATGACAAGAGATATAAAATAGTATTACTTTTAAGCTTTGGTAAGATTAATCACACATCTGTAAAACTATATACTGAACAGTGACTCTAGAAAGTATTTTGCTTCCTTGTAATTTAGCAATTTAATGGGTTGCTGGGAGTAGAGAAAAAGAGAAAACATCTAAAAACCTTGTCAAACAGTACCGTGACACTTATTCCCAAGCCGTTATCTTTTTTGGCTAGTTCAACCTCAAAGATATCTCCAGGTTTAAGAAGTGCTGCAGTAACCTTTTTAGAATTCATTTTGTTTGTTGTATTCGCTGAGAAAGATTCCTTTATAGATAAAAAAAAGGAAAAAGAAAAAGGAACAAACAAAACAAAAAGAGACAATGATTTGCCATTAGAACAGATGTTTACAGCTAAGACCCTAAGGGGTGGGGTTTTGAGTCAGACACAGCCAGAAAGAGTCCACATGGCAACGTACCAATTAGTAAGACTCTTAGCGGTCACTAGCACAGAAATATGGCATTTAGCAACCAAGTCTTTATTATCAAAGTGACTTGGTCACAGAGTACCAAAAGTATAGTATTTCAGTATTACAGTAGCCTAGAGTCTGTTGGATTACTTTGCAGGAGCTGCCACAACTTCCTTGAACAACTTCCATCAGCTGAAAAGAGGAATCACTAAGTTGAAAATTAATTTGTAGTACTTGCCACTGTGCACTTTTGGAAGAGTGAAGCAGCATGCTGTCTCTGCTCAGAGCATGGCTGCCCGCTGAACTTTACTACACAAGCAGTTTTCCACAGATTAGATCAATTCAAAAAGGCAATGACTTCTACTGCTACCCACTCCAGATGTATCACTCCTACATTAATCTAGGAAAAAATTTATCTGCTAGGTGAATAAACTTACCTCTAGGGATCGTCACTAGATTATGATCATATTGGACAAACACACAATATTGAAAGGAGGTTTCCTACAGCCTCAACAAGTGCCCTGTATGTTCATCCCAAAGTACAGTCTGCCTCTATTAAGACATGCCCATCTTGCGACATTGGAAAGCTGGAAAGTTGTTTCAAGTTACTAAAGTGATTTTCTCCATTTATTTTGAACAAAACCACCAAGCTATTAGCATTTGCTGCGCATTAGGCCAGGCTGTTCTTCTCCTACATCCTTTCACCTTACTGACACCCAGAGACAACTATTTCACTACCACTACCATCCAGATGGGAAATATTCATATGAAATCCACTATGCCTTTTTAGCCGGCTGTTGCTCCTGACTGCCAGAGTAAGTTGCTTCATCCATGTCAGAATCCCCTCGGTCAGAATATTCCACAGGCTCCACTACCCCAGGTCTTTTATTTTTCACTCGAGTACTGTCTGATGAGGATCTTCTCTTCTCGTTCATTTTAGAAACCCCAGACTGGAAATCACTGTAAAGCGGAGGATCCTGCTGGGCTCTGCCACTTGCACGTTTGCCAAAGAAGCTGGTTGGCTGGCTTTGAGACAGGCTGGCACTCTCAGTTCTGGAATCCTGGGAGCTCATGCTTCCATCTCGCTTGCCTCCTGACAAACCAGACAAGCTCCCCGAAACAGGCGTCTGGTGACCACGGGACCGGTTGTGTTCTTCAGAAGAGGATTCTGCCTCATTGTCCTGCACCGATGAGGGCCTCCTCAAATAACCCCTGGCTCCATTACTGATATGAGCAGTGTTAGATGATGCTGCAAACCAGGAGACAAGACAATCATCAGGAGCTGGTAACATCTTATCTGCAGCGTGACACGAATTTCTCAGCTTACAACCATGTAAGGTTTTACCTGTTCATATTATGCAGAACACTTTCTGTTTACGCTGCAACCGGTGTGTCCTCACCACAGGTTACCACAACACACTTCCTCATTCTGCCTCAGAACACAATTTCAAGCACAGACTAGCTGGGCTTGCTTACAGAAGTGACTGCAGTTCCGTACCTTTGGATAGCTTGTCCTTGGGCTGAGAGATAACAAGCGTCACATCTTCAGGCGCGTTCTCCAGAATTTCCAGTGCTGCGTGGTGGCTGACACCTTCTAAACTCGTGCTGTTTATGGATATGAGTCGGTGTCCTGCACAAAAGGGTTTGTTCAGATACAATCTAACATCTACATTTTTATCCAGTGAGAACGTGCAGTACAGGTCTGAAAACCTGTACACAATGCACGGATTAAAAATTACTAAAATTCAAGTGACGCTGGAATAGGGAACCCTAGTGACTAAAAAAAGGCACCAAAACCCAAATCAAACCACAAGAAGTGGCCATGAATATTTCCTGTTTTTAAACCAGCCAGACCTTTCCATATTATGATTTCTACCTTTTCCTTCTCCACCCCCACTATAGTTATGGATATCGTATATTGTTACATTCACTTTTTCCAAAATCAAAGTACGAATATTGAGTTTGAAAAATTTTAAATTATAAAGCATCTGCAACAGAGACAATAGAAAATAAAGCCTTTACCTTTAGGTGCAACTTTAATTTTCTGTTACTTCAAGCTGTATAATTTTTACTTGTATTTGAATGATTTTTGGTTTTTTATAGTTTAACAAAGAGATATCACTAGTTTTGCAGAAATTATCTGGAAGGTAACTGAAGGTCAACATTGGAAGGGACTATGACACACACAGCCATAGATGGAATTGATACTACACAGATGTTTGGCCTTTACCTATATGTATACACCCTTTGCTATTTACACTATTCACCTGGTTTTAGAGATCCTTCCAGATCAGCTGGCCCTCCAGGAACAACTGAATGAATAAAAATTCCCAGATCAAGTTTCCCTGTCTTCTCTCCACCGACTATTTGAAAGCCTATGAAAAAAGGCCCAAAGCAGGCAAAAATGTCAGTGATCACAGTGTAGCTTCAAACAATACAAGTCCATATTTCAGAGCAGACAAAAACTTTTGTCATTCCACTACACGTAAAGTAAAACAAAACAACTCAAATTTAAGTCTACATGAAAATAAATAGCAAAGCTTTTTGATTACGCTTTATTGCGTTTTGAGCAATTGATTCAGACTTTTTCTACGTGGTTGCCCAGGACACTCCACCAAAGGCTACAGAAGACAGCTCTGGCAAGAGATACAGGTACAAACAGATGATATGAAATGCACATTCGCTGACCAGATGAAATTTATTTTCTATCACTTAAAAAACTTCTAGTTTTCTCCCCCTGTTTGATGTTTCACGTAAATGTTTAACCCTGGTCTTAAGACCTGAGTTTTTCAACTCCCTGTTTTCTTTTGAGGCTTCTAATCCATTTCTGCTCATTCTACCAAGTAAACCTGGGAAGGAAGTTCAAGATGAAAAAAAAAAAAAAAAATCAGGTCTTCTCTATTTCAGCTAAAACAGCGAAGTACCACAAATTGCATGGGGAAGAAAGAAGAGAAATAGTGCATTTCTTTTAAATTTCCTTCCTGTTTGGTCAACTCTTAGGTTACTGTGCAGTGTAAACACTAAGTATTACTGTCTTGCAGGCCTTTTTCCCCCTCTTCAAATTTACACTACAGTCCTATTTTGAACGACAGACAGAACAATGTCCTTAAGCATAGAGAGTCTTGCTAATGCACAATACTGACACCAAATTTTTCATTAGTCATACAGTGAAAAATTATGTGGGTTTATGAAAAAAAACCTCAGTGGTAGAAGAAGGAATGGAATGCAAATGTCTCATCTCCCAGGCTCCTTAAACCTCAAATTAGTGTTCCATCTGATATTATAGGAGTAAGAAAAACACTCCATAATTAGCTCATAATGGTTTTATTACGTCTTTTTTTTTGTTCAGCTGTCACAGCTGGGAGGTGTCCACATAGACAAAATTTGATATTGAACACAAAGATAAACTTTAAAGGTTAACTTTTAGGATGACTAGTTCACAATGTAAGTATTATCCTACATTTACAGCATAGAAAAACTGAGAAATAAACTTGCTTAACATCATTCAACATATCAGCAGCAAGAACTATCAAAAAAGTCCAGGCTTCAGCATGTGAAATGCCTTCAAAATCCAGCTACTGTCTGCACTGCTTTCCTCAGTCCTACAACAAATACTTAAATACAGACCAGACAACTTTATTTTGTTTTAGGCTTCAAGAAACACACGTCATCAACAATTTTAAAGCCACTTACCTAAGCCCAATTTTTCATCCTTTTTCAAGTTCACCAAAGTGATCTCTCTCTCTGGTGTAGCAACTCTGTTCTGTGTTGTTTGCAGAGAGTCAACTGTAAAGCCAACATTTTGTGATCAGACACTAGGTGAACACTCCCCTTCAGGTTTGCCTTGAAGTTCTTTTCCATTAAAAAAGATTACTTCTCTGATAATCTGAAAAGCTGTTTTGATCTAGTGGGTCCAACTTGCATCTTCTAAGTCATGTCCAAATACAGAAAAAACCCTCCATCACCCTCAAAACTCACTCCCACCTTCCGCAGTTAAAATCTCTTATTCCTCCTAAGAAAAGCGCCTAGCATAGTCTCATGGAATGACAACACAGCTGAGTCCTAGATTCTTCAAATTTATTGTTCTCAGCTCAGCAAAGTCTTTAGATCGGTGTTTGTGTGCCCTGCTCAGGTTGGGAGGAGGCAAACACATTGGTAAAAGAAGAAACAGGACACGTGGAACAGTGAAGCATTTTACAAGTGACAAGCAAATTGACTGAATTAATTCTACAGGCATATCACTTGTCCACTTACCGCTCTCTTTTAATGTTGCTGATGACAGAAGACTTTCTGAAGTATTCATGCTAACACCTGTGACATGAATGGACACGATAGACACTTACCAATTTTTTTTAAATACAAAGACTACTAAGAAGTATTACACACTTGCACAGTACAGATGGGCTCGCTCACAATACCAGACTACTTACTTTAAAAATGAATAAACATAAAACTAGTTTTGCATTAGCAAATCCAAATTACTCATGTACTTCGGTTGTAGTTCAAAGTTCAGAATGATGGTAGCTCACGCAAAGGCAATGAATTAAAGGAAGGACAGAGGTTTGGCCTTTACAACCGTGATTAACTTCAGATAAAATTAATGGAACTTTAAGCAATGAAGTCAAAGACTGAATTTTCTAGTTGTATTGGACAAACATGCTGAA
Source organism: Oxyruncus cristatus (assembly GCA_013399855.1). Classification (NCBI taxonomy): domain Eukaryota; kingdom Metazoa; phylum Chordata; class Aves; order Passeriformes; family Cotingidae; genus Oxyruncus; species Oxyruncus cristatus. The sequence continues at coordinate 501,396 of VXAY01001694.1, forward strand.
CCTAATAAACCAACACAGCAGGGGTCTTGTAAGATTTTGTAACAGAACAAATAAGCTGCTGCAGTAACAAGCAACTCCAACTATTTCTATTTAAAATGATTTGCATATAGAATCATATTTTCTTTGAAATGATCAATGCCAAGCAAATCTGGCCCTACTTTAAAGAGGATAAAATAATAAATATATCAAGTTATGAAAGTAAATGAGGTAAGGTGATTCAAGCTCTTTAGGAAAGCAGTCTTGGCCTTTTTCAAACCTATGAACTCCAGAGTTTCATCTGATGAGTTTCATCACACAAAGAATGAGTGTCCCCCAGCACAGGCAGTGTGATTCACCAGGACTTTCTGACATGTAGTTAGTATCCTTATAAGAACTGCTGCCCAGAATATTATGGGCAAGCACATGCTAACATTAATGGTAAAACAAAAAGCCTCCAGTCACTATAGAAACTGCATGTCTCATCTCACTCTTCAGCAGTTTATGCTCTCAGTACTGAAAAAACATGGTTTCCAAGTCAGTTCTGGTTTAAAGTGCAGTGGGGGCACATGTGTTATGTTACACTCTGCTTTGTTTGCTTTTTTCTTGAGTTTGTTTATACTGACCCCCATCCCCATAAACCTAACCTTCTTCCTCTTTTTCTGTTCTGTAACTACAGCAAAGTAAAACACCAAGATAAGCCTGCAAACACTTGTCACTGTAGTTTCTATTATTATAACAGGGATCCTTCTAGAACCAGAAACTTATGACACATAGATATTAAAAATTAATGTTCAATAACCCAACATGTTAGTTTTAAGTCTACTTAGATGCTCTGAATCTTTTTTTTTCTTTTTTCTTTTTTTTTTAATGTGAACTCTGTATTTTTACTGCCTAGTAAGACTACTTGTGTGCACTCCAATCCTCACCAAGAAAACGAAGTAAGTACCTCTGGCTTACCTCACTACAAAAGTGTTTTTGTGCAACACCCAATGCACTGCAAAAAAAATTGTACCTAATTCATTATTACATCTGAACAAAAAAACCAAACCAAAAAACCCTGTGCATTTACTGCTCAGAGGTACTAGCCAACATCCAGCTTACAGCGGAACTGAGTCACTTCTGAAAAATTCACTCCCTACAACCTTTCCATAGAGAACACTAACAATGTTCCAGCTTGGCAAGTAGACTGGGAAGACTAGCAAATTATTAAAAGATCCATACAACCAAATGACACCCTGAAGTGCCAAAATGGAAGATGTGTTCTGCAACTGCATTCACTGTTAAGTACCAATACTTTGCACACCTCTGTACAGACTGGTGTTGAGCAAAGGAGGATTTTTTTTGATTCACTGCAACAATTAAACAGGAGCAACAGGCAATTGGCCTGGATTGCTTTAACATGTGGTACTCTGTTCCCATTTTCAAATCAAAATATTACCATTGGTTAATAAATATATCTAAGCATTACATCCAAAGCAATTTCAGAGGTTAGTTAGTAAATACAGTAATATTATTTTTTGCATGCTGACCTACAACATAGGCTTGACCGGTATCTTCAATGGATGATGAGTCTGATTCATTTTTCTTTCTTTCAGGGCTTCTACTTAAACCTGCATGAGATTTTGAACTTAAAGGGGAGAAGGAGAGAAGGGGAACCAGACAGAGGGAAGAGGAAGTTGGGAGAGGGAAGGATCAATGTAATAAAATAATGGTATGAATAATAAATCAACACTGATGCAAAATGTACATTGACTGTACACAAAGATACTGCAGGGTGGTCTGAGAGACGCTTACTTGCTCGGTTTTAGTGCTCCCGCGGCTGATCCAGTATCAAATTTTGGCATTTGCTGAAAGACTCTTCCCATTATATCTTCTATTTTTTTAGGGGAAGAGTCCAAAGCAGTAATAATATTTTTCTTTGGGGGGTAAACAGAGATGTGACTCTGACTCAGATCATGAAATGACTTGCTCATAACTCTGGGTCTTTCCTCCCATGGACTCTTCTCGTTCTTCTCCCTTGAAGAGCCAGAAGGTGGCTGGAAGAGTGAGAGCTCAGAGCAGGACAGTCTCTTCAGAATCTCTGCTTGAACAGACAGGGGTCGAACAGCGAGGCGGTTCAAAGTGCTGCTGGCCAGGCTGCCAGTACTGATGGCTCGTCCCATGTTGAAACCTTTGACAGAGTCCGCATGAAGGTTTAGGCTCCTAAATGAAGCCCTTTCTGTGGAAATTAAAAACAAAAACCAAAACACAAAAACCAAAGCCCAATCAATTTAAGTTGTTCAGCAGAGCTCGTGTAACCTCCTTGTGTAAAGCATGCTTTTTAAACAACCAACTCACACAGACCACATCTTCCCTAGGTCCTTGGAAGTACGTACCACGATCAGATACATACAAACACCCACCACATAGTTTGCTCAGGAAGCAAAGTTTGGAGTTCATGACACTACACTAACCTGATCGTCTACTATACCAAAGTCCAAAAAACAGCGAATAGCAGAATATTTATCCCCTTATTAGCATGAAGACTCAAATTCCCTGTTAATGGGGAATCAGGCAGGCACATCATCTCCTTCTGCAAAACAAATAATACCCTCAGGCCAAGTGACCTGGAAGACTACACTTCCTTTAACCTGTTCACGTAAGCCTTCTCCAGAATTTGAACAAATAGGGCTCCCCCAACTCCACAATATCACAGCCTACCAAACTTCCATCTATTCATTGCTTAGTTCTCTTTAAGAGTCCCTACACATTTACGGTACAGCTGCAAGGTCATGGCGGCTTGGCAGCATCTCTGCCTGGTTAAAGAGCATCACTTCACTCAGGTGCACCTGAGGACCTCCCTGCCAGAAACATCCTAAGCCTTCTAGCACAGAACAGAAAGTGTTGACTGGGGGTTGCCAGACTTTTCAACTCATTAACAAGGATTCCCTTAAGCAGCAGAGAGAGACAGGTTTTGGACTGTAATTAAATTACTGTCAGCTGAGTCGTGGGAACTGTCTGGGTGCATGTTCTTAGCTGAAAGCGAATGCAAGATAATACACCTTAGCCTATCCCCCATCTTAATTCAGAGCAAAGCCGAGCAGGGCTCATTTCTATTACCCTAACTGCCTCCTAAGGCTAGGAGTTAAGTTCCTGTGGCTTGGCTCTCACACAGAAACTTGATAAGCTGTGGCAACTTGTTGGCTGGTTAGAGACTTTAAAGGAAATCAGGCCACCTGAACCCTTCATAAACTTCACTGACGTCTTGGAATCAGTTCACAAGGAAGTCTGAGGAAAAGCAATCCCCAGCTGCATACATATTTCTGATTTAAGATTAACCAGTATTTTCTTTAAACCGTACATACATTTCTGAAATAAGCTGCTCTAGGAAGCTGCACTGTAACTTAAAAGGAAAATACTACTTTTGGTACACATCATCCATTAGCTTTAATGGTAAATACTCTGGCATTTAGGAAAGAGTGTATTTGGACAATGCAACCCTAGGCCTGCCATTCCAAAAGACGTTCCTCCCTCCTATAGCTAGGGCAGGAATTAACAGTAACTAGAAACAGTAACAGGCATACAGATTGAGCAGATTTAGTTGTGGAAGGCATGTTTTTCTCCTTCTTAAATGTGAATTAGTACACAACTGTCACTTTCTAATGCACACCAAACACTTCCTCTAGCCACAGCCCCCCAACTAAAAGTACTACAGAAGAATGATTTTCCCCAGTCAGACCAGAAATCCAGAAATTCCAGTTTCCTGACTCTGACAGAAAGTATCAATAACATCTGCTCTTGCTGTGTTCCCATCCTGGGGAAGAGTACCTTAATAAAATATTCTGAGATCTCTTCTCCTAACATTGTATTTACCCTCTGTGAACATCAGTTTCTATGGATTTCAGGTGAGTACTTTCACATTATTATCTATACAGACATTAGGCCTTTCACACCTTCTGCCAATCCCATAACTGAAAATTCTCATGTGCTCAAAAACTAATCCTCCATAAGGTTGACTTAACCCTCACTTCATTTTTGTGGTTTTCCATATGCCCTTTCTGGAACTCAAACACTCATCTTAAAACTCAGTGCTTGGTTCCGTTCACTGCATGGCCACAGAAGTTGTGCAAAAAGGAAACCACCATTCCTCATGCTATAGGTAATCTTATTTCTTATGTATCATAAAACTACTAGTATTTTTTTTTTTTTAACCTTATGTTAAAGGTTGCTTTTTTTAACCTTGTTACCTCCTTCTATTCATGCAGAAAGATTATTCAAGGGACATTTTCCTTTTATTTTCCAGGTCTAAGTCTTTCTATTATTTTTATATGTACTAGAGTCGTTTCCCCCCAGGTCACTGAAGACACTGTGCAACAAGTGAAAAACATGTCATGTACCTCACAGGGGCTATAAAGGCCTTAGGCCTCCATCCTCAGTTATGTTCCATGAAAATTTGTTCACTGTCACTATGCATGCCAGGCCTTCCTCCTTGTCTCAAAATATTTTTCCCATTCATTGACTGAAATCAGAGTGAGTCTTGCAATACACTGCAATTCTGTATTTCTAAATAATCTTCCAAGGAACAGTTATCTTCTGTAGTCTGCTACTCCACTCATGAACACTGCAAGGCACATGCTTGTGTTCACTGTGCTGTTAACCCAGAATTAGTCCTTAAGCAAAGAACCTTCAAAACATACACTTCCTGTGGTGATCAGCCTTGGGTTAATATTATTGCCAGCCACCCTTTTCTTTACTGTTTTGCTTCCAACAACCAGCTTTTACTGACATATTAAGAGCTCTGTAAAAAAAACCTAAAAACTAAAACACTTGATACTTCTACAGGCTACAAATAATGCTTCCTGAAATACTGCCTGTGATTTCACTGCTCTAACAAAAGAAAAGCAGTACTTTTAATTAATACACTATTTTGACCAGTTGCTTCATTACTGTTTTCTCATACTTTTTGGTTTTTAAGATATTATTCTAGTAACTCTATTGCTATATGCACATACATATGCAGGAAAGAGAAACATGACTAATCAACTTAGGTCAGCAAAGTTATGACAAAAGCAAATTTTTTGGTTTAGTTGTTTTTACTTTTGATAACCAGTGTAAAGGAATTAACCATAATGCTGATTTTTTTGGTTCTGATTATGAATGAGTGGCAGAATTTGAGACCTCTGAATTCCAGGTGATCTTCACTGCCCAGAAGCAAACTATTGTTTTGCAGACTCCCATAGCATAATATACTCCATCTGTTAAGAGCAACCAAGTTTGCCTAGCTAATAAAGCCTTTCGTGTATGGCTTCTCTCTGCAATGTAGGATAAGCAAACGCTAAATCAGAGAATGGTACAAAGACTTTAAGTCACTTGGTCTATTTCCCAGCCTCGAGTTGGCTGAGCCCAACAGAACAGAAATAAGGCTGCATAGCTCCACATGCCTTTTTCCACACCCATCTCTTCTCTCTTTTTTTTTTTTTTTTCAAATTAGAGATGGCAATATCCGCAGCGATGGGGTCAAATTCCACCCCAGCTACACTGGTGGAAGTCTGGATTAACAGCAACTGGAATGCAGACAGATAAAAACAGGGAACAAAGAAAGAATGAGCAGACAGACTGACCAAAACAGCACTTCCAGACCATGCTGAAGGCCAGCCAGCCAAGTGAGCTCTGCTCCACACAGTGAAGACATTAGTACAGGTTTGTGTTTTTTTTTTTTTTTCAATTATTACATTCTCCAATTAATATTTTCTATCTAAAAAGAATGTCTTTACATTTTCTATTATACTCACAGATTATGAATGAAGTGGCAATTATGAAGGAAACTCACAAGTATCAATGCTGTTCCTCAGTTGGTCCAATGAAACATTAAGTGGAATAAAGACAGCTATACCCACAGCGTAGAGATGGGGGTATCATGAAATGCTCCCAATTTTTTCTGCCCTCCCATGATCACACCATTTTATCCGTAATTCCACACTATGAAACCAATTCCTTTCACATTAAGCAAAAGGTGAAAGTCCTGTTATTGAAATATTTTGAAGTTATTTCTGAAAAAAAAGGCCATTAATCAAAGGGGAAAGTACTATTAGTGAGCTATTTTTGGATTCCTTTTAGTTTAGAGGAGCTGCTGTGTCAGCTTTTCTGTGTTCTCCCAACTCCTTTCACAACTCCCCCTAAACAAAATCTAAACAAACTAAACTCTCCACAGTATAAACCCTCCAAATGTAGAGCTACACATATGTAGCACTCACAATTACTGAAGCTAAATTCACCTTTTCTCCTTACAAAAATACATATAGATTGCTATTAAAGACCAACACAGCATCACAGTCCTTACCAATGTCCTGAGTGTCTTGGTTGCTCTGCCTTGTTCTCATCTGTAGCTGGAACTTATGCTGGGAAGAGCAGAGATGCAAAAGGTACTGGCAAGTCTTACTATTGTCAGTCTGAAAGGCATGCTTGATACCATCTGATGTGTTCTGCAAAGTTATTTTCTTCTTCTACACAATGGAGAAAGAAAAAAGTTGAAAACAATTATTTCTTTTAGCCTACACAGAATTTTGTGTTTGCTTGTGCACAGTTACAGCATTCAAACTTTCCTGAAGCAAATGATGCGCTGATGGGAGATATTTCTGTTAAAACAGGAGTCGAAAGTAATTTGAGATTTACAAAGTATCTCTTTAAAGCTACTGGGGTAGTTGAGATGGTGCTTTATTATTATTTAATCCGTCTCTGTTACCTGTTGGTGCTGAGTAGTGACAGCCAGCACTATTACATCTCGCAGGATGGGGTTTTCAAAAGCCCCTGAAGAAGTCACATGGGGTGCTGCCACTCAAAAGAAAAAGAACTAGGTGTCCATCTAATTATGAAATCTATCAGTTAATGTTCCAGGTCTTGAATTTATTGGTTTAGTAATTTTTAAACTTCAATTTCTCAGTGCTAGTTAGTAGCTTTTCAATAAGGTATCAGTCAGAATTAGAAGTACTGTTTTCAATACCTATATAAAGGTAAGCATTTGAAGCTCAATGCCTCATTAAAAACTGACACATGATCACCAGAATATGATGCACCCACTGAAGTTGGCTGGTATTGTCCAGATCAAGTGTCAGCCCCTGTTATCTGTTATCATTTAGCTTAACTACTCTTGGAAATATAACAACTTAAAAGCAACACAGGCACATCTCCTACTTATACTGAGTACTGGCTTTTCCCAGTACCCAGTCCTCTAATGCAGGATTCTCAGTTTGGTGCTCCTTCACCACCCAGGTCCCACACAGAACCGTGGGCAGACTGCCCAGAAATGCAGGAAAGAGGCAAAGTTACTCCCCAAACTTAGAGTAGCCCTTGATCTATCCTTGTAAAAGCTCTTTCCTCAGAAGGCAGGGAAGCCGCATTTCACATCAATACAGATTTGCCAAAACACGGGTGCTAAACTCTCTCCTGAGGCTGGAATGTGAGCTAATAGAAAGAAAAAAATCTTTGAAACATCAGAACTCCCATTTCAATCCCGTAATACAACAGCCACACAAAATGCAGTCTGATTATGCTGTTAGAACAGCAGCTTAATTTGCAAAAGTAACACACACAAAGCTCGCAGTAAAGGGAGACACAAATACAGACGTGTAGACACAGGGAGAGGAAGAGACCAACTTACACTAAAGGATATTTTCTTTGTCTCTCTCCATGGGAAGCGTAGTACAGGTGTACGGGCACCATTGTGAACTTCAAAAATAACAACTCCTTTGCAGCACACTCCCAGAAGGATACCTGTTTGGGATCTCTTCTCAGGCAACACATGATGAAGGTGAACCCCATATTCTGTGAGCCTCTGACACAACTGTACAGGTCAATGCAAGGAAACGTCTGTGAGTATGAAGTTAAGGCAAATACAAGTTTTCATACCTCTACAAATATTACACTTCTCTATAAATGTTGTCATGTATGCATACGTATGTCTGGATTTCAGTAAACCAATTTTTATCAAGAAACCGTAACTAGCCAAATGCACTTGTTATTGACATATTTTTAAACCACAAAACTAAATTAACATTGCAATTCTGTGATCACATTAAGGTATCATAACAACCAAAAGATGCAGTTTCACTCGCTTTGTGCTCCCAGTCATTCATTCCTGTTGTCTGTTCAGTACTGGTGTAAGAGACTGATGTAATGAAACCAAAGGAGGGAATCTAATTGCTCCCCCCACCCCAGCCCCAGTAAGGCTGGGTTTTAACTAGGAGCAAGTCCACTATTCTTGTTCCCTACCATTACGTTACAAGAACACTTCCATAAAATGAGCAACAGGCTCAGAAGGGGCCAAGTCAGCCAAGTGCCTCTGCATGTACTCAAAGAGACTGTGGAAGTACAGTATGACTGTGGAATTTCAGTGTAGTGATTATTCAGTGTTTCAGCAGCAAAGCTTCACCCCGAACTCATTTGCAGCCATTGTATCAAAGGCAGAACCTGTTATCTCAAAAGCAACAGCAGCAAACACTACAATTAGATTTCTCAATGGGTCCTTTTAGAATAACCCAAATACATCTTTGGTAATAGTTTTCCTATCATCTTACATAGAACCTACACAAGAATTTCTCCTAGGCAATGCTTCCATGAACAGTATTATCTGTAACAAAAGCCTTCATAATTTAAATATTTTTTTTCTCCTCTAAAGAAAGCACAAAAGATACAGGGAATGCAGGTTGTGCTGCCTCATAAACACAGCTTCCCTCAGAGTAAATACAAGGATCAATAGTTGCTTATAGATAGCATTAGCTAAAGCATGAAGACTACTGATTGAAAAAAAAAGTCACCATTTCTTTTTTGCTCATTATGATGTGTCTTTTGCAAAAAAAAAAAAAAAGAAATACATCTTTTCAGCTGTCTTCCTTTCAGTGTTACTCAGGCTCTGAGCTGTTTTCCTGGGCTTTGGCTGTCCATTTACCCGTATTCAGGTAATTCTTAAGTTACAGATTAAGGAAGCAATTTGCTGCCCACTTACCTTTAGAAATTCTAACTCAGTCTCTTTTTCAGATGCACCCACATAAGTGCTATGCAGTTTTGGCAGCTCCTCCTTGATGTAGGACAGATCTAGTTTCTCCAACACTCTCGCAGGGACATAGTGTTCTAGTCTGAAATACGACATGCCGTGCACCTACAACATGAAACATTTTTGTGATGGCACCTCCAAATACCACCCTGTGAGCACAAATGAAGCATAAACATTCATTTTGACCAAGAATCGTATGTTACAAATCAGGATCAAACGATTCTGAGTAATGGGAGAGAATCAGAATCTCAACCCTGACCCAGAGCTTAACTTCACTTCATATTCAAGCCTGACTCTACTTCTACTGAAAAGAGGCAGTTCAACACCCAGATCGTGAACTAAAGTCTGCAACAATCCTTGTTAGACTAAAAGAACACTTGACCACAGCAAAACCTGCCAACAGCACACCAGCTGAGCTTCCAGTCCAGCACAGAGCTGTGAAGCATGTGTGGCAGATCACAGTCCTTTAATTAAGCAGCAAGATCACAATTTCAAAGGTGAAATGAATGATGTACCTCTGCCTGGTAATCTCCATACTCAGCTTGGAGAGCTAGAGATGCTAATAACAAGGCTGTCTCATCATCACAGTGCATCCTGTCTTCTAGGATGTCCTTCCGCAGCTGCAGGTAATACTGGTGACAGGTCAGCGTATGCCTAGGAGAGGAAAATAAAACAAAACCCATGAAAGCCCCTCCCCACACACACTATCTTTGACACTCTTCCTGTCATAACAAATTTCCAGTATTTGATTAATAGCCAGTTTCTGTCCATAAATTTAGGGCTCAAGGAGACAAAAAAAAAAATTCATACACTCACTGTATCAGACTGACATCATCCACAAAAAACTTTATGCGAAAAAACAGAGTGAAGTTGACAGGAGGCTTGTTCTTTTTCTTTGGTTCTTCTTTCCATCCTTCTGGAGCTACTTTACTTAGCTTTATGTCAGGATCAACGAAGAAAAATTCATTGTCTGCCATGAATGTTAAAGGGAAGCACATCGGTGAAAACATTAAAACCAAGTATATTTTCCAGCTGGAGCATAAAGACCATATTTATAACTCTAAAACTGGGTTTTGAACAGAAAGGTTTTCTCTTGACTAGCAATGACTTATAAACACAATATATATTATAAGGGCAGAAGATATAATTTTATAGTTATCCCAAAAACACCAGTATGGAAAAAAAAAATATTAAGCTACCTTCTATGATAATAGGAGCTAGGGGGTTTTTTTAAATGTAAAAGTTCTTATCCCAGAGGAAATCCAAAATCTGTCATTCCTTTCCTCCCTTCTGTCCCATTTACATTTCTGCAAAATGTTTAAGAGTACCAGGAGCCTGCCATGGAGTAAGCTTGTGAGCTGCTAATGGCTTCTATGTCATGCCAGTATTGTAAAGGCTACAGTTCTCCAACAGCCTGTGAGACAGGCCAACAAGAAACTTGGATTAGTTTTCCCAGAATGACCTTCTACACAGTGGGGAAAAAGACTGTTCAACTTCTGGTCTTTTCTAATAGTAAAAAAGTAACAGCTCAGGAGCAACTGAGGCAACTCCCTCTGTAGCAGGAGGCCTCCTCTGCATCACAAAGGGTTTGCCTCCACCACAGGCTGCAGCATCCCTAAGCTGTATTAACAGAACCCAAAGCCCTTTTGTGTCCTCTGAGGGAGGCAGTCTCTGCTCATCTTTTCTCAACACCATATAGCTAATTCCTCTTATTCTATACCTGTCAAATACATCAAATCATTATTCCTACCTCTTAAAGTCGCCAGTCCAAAGAAATGATGCTCCACCAAGCCAATATGGGCAACAACCATATCAAAGACATCTTTACATATCGTTTTGGTATCACAGGTCAGCTCCAGCTTCTGCCCACTTAGAAGCATCACATTCACTTTTCGCCTGGTGTCATCGCTCTTTCCTTTCTTAGTCTGCATTACATGAAATAAAATCTCTCAACATTCACACTTGTGATAAACCCCCATTTGTTGGTTTCACACACTTCCCCCGGCCCAGATGGCTGAACAGCCCCTTTCTCACCAAGATAGACTTCGGTAGATCCAAGGAGACGAATGGCTCAATCGTCATTTTCACAAACTCTGGGCCAAAGAAATTCTGCAAATCACAAAAGAGTATGAATGAACACTGTGTGGCTGGAACAAGAGGCTGAGGCACCTGTCCTGCAAATGCAGAAGAGGCACCAAAGTCTGATATTAGAAAATTGCACTGAATTCCTTCATTGAAGTGCTAAGCCTAAGGGACGTGATTTTGCCAGCCACCACTGCCAGCCACCATGGGCAGGTTACAGTCTCAGTGACATTATTACACTGTATATTTTCCTTCCTTAGGACAAAACACAAATGCTGTGGTACTTGTCTTCCCTTAAAATACAGGGTGTGTGTTGTATATTGGGACCACCTGGGCTTATCTCAGTAAGGAACTGCCTGACAGCACAAAGGTTTTCTGCACTGGTGGCAATTCCAGCTTGACAAATCTCTGCCTGTGACACACAAGTCTCATCTCTTGGAGACTGAAATGTGTCAGCCTAGTTCTATCTGTCAAGTAGACATCCTGGCCAATTTCTGTCTGCCTGTAGACAAATGTTCAACTAATTCACCCTACACACTACAGGAGGTTATCTGTCCAAACTGTTATAGGAAGTCCTCTACACAATACCCATTTCAACACCACGAGTGGCCCAGGATTCACCTTTTGAGGAAAAATCTTCATTGGCAACTGCCTACTACCTACTGTGTACCAAATGTAAAACATCTGCACATAAACCTCTTAAGGGTTGGGGGGCAGGGAGGGGAACCAACCTGGTTAATTAAAGCCTACATGAACTAACTCACCAGAATGCTATGGAGACAGATACAGGAGCTATTACCCTGTATTAGGGCAGCAAATCCTTGAGTCTTGTTTCAAGTTTTCCCATCCTTATTAAAGAAAATAAATATCCAATTCACAGAAAGTAGCAGCAGAGGGCATCAAGCCATCATCTCTTCTACAAATCAGACACCCTATTTACCTATATATCTGTGTCTCCCTCTTTCTCTGTAATCTTTTATTTCATTCACATGCCAAGACAGCTGGGAAAGCAAAGGGGAGTTTGCATCGGGATTCAGGGTGAACCTGAATCCTCTCTCTCTTTCTTTACCTTCCCAACTTGTTCATTTAATAACCTTTGATGCTGGTGGGACACACCCACATTTCACTAAGAGAAATGCAAATGAAGTGGCTGAAAACACCACAGAACACAGGAGAAAACCTACACCTTACCTTTGTTAGGACGCTATATTGTTTAATTGATGCAACTGTCAAGCCTTGCTGCCTGTTTTAGCATCTCTTGATACCACTTTAGGCTCTGCAACCACTAATGCCACAAAATCTCAGAAGTTTACCCTGTGAGAGTAGTCAGGGCAACAACAAACACCTAGTATTTAATTGCTGATGACTATTTATTACAGGACCCAGTTTATGAATCCCACATACTAGAGTTTCAGTCAAGCCACTGCTCTGTTTCAATGAAAATAAGAGTTCACCTTAGATCAGGGCATTACCCTCAGTTTTCTTTGTGTCATGGCTGTTTCCAGGGCTATTTCCCTCAGAGGATCTCTGGTGATGTCAAGCACTGAGGATCTAATTGCGTCTCCAGGGTAGAGGTTAGGTCGGGACTGCCTGAGAGCCATTCTGGCCTGCAGTTGCATCATTTCTTCTTCCTGACGCTTCAACATCACTTCTTGACTTATTAGTTTGCCTTCAAATGGTGCTTCATGCTGCCTACAGGATAGTCAGAGGGGATGACAGACATTAATAGGTATGCCTAAGACATCCTGCTGCTTTAAGCGCATTCCCAAATGGAAACACAGAACACAAAAACTAGTTATCAAATAGAACATGGAACACATTTATTCAGCAGCCAGGAGGTTAGCCCTGTGTAGCAATCCATCAATATAGAAACTGAGCAAAGAAGCCAAGTTCCTAGAGCTGCTTGTCATTTATCCATATGAAAATAAAGGCTCAGCTGCAGTCTGAAAAACACTTCACACTACAAACCCAGTGAATCAGTACAAAAACAGTGTGCACACAGGAGGAAGAAAAATAGCAGTGCTTTAAAAACATCTTAATTTCTGTGTTCAAGGGGGGACTGTGAAAAAGGCATGCTCAAAAACATGTTATTAAAGAAATATACTGAAATGATAGTGTCCTTTATATTGCTCCAAACACTTTCTGTGTTTGCATGGGCCTGCTATTTATTTCCTGATTTCTCCTGAGCAGTAGTATAGCTTGAAATATTTATAAAAATATTATTAACATTCTACTACATAATTATTCTAAATATCATCCTCTAATGTTTTCATCATCTTATTCTGTTTAAAATAGTTTCCTTTCTTTTAAATTCCCAAGAACAGCCTGGATGATACACAGTCACCACAAAGACTAAATTAGAGTCTAAATTAATAATCTGAAGGAAAAGACAAGAAAAAAACTAACAAAAACTGCATTAGTATTCTGGAAAAACACAGCAACCTATCCTCAAGTTCCTTTCTCAACAGCTATGGATCCCAAACATCCTATCAGTTTTATTCTCTATGGAAGGAAAGAATTTCATGTCCCATCTTGGGTGAACAAAAGACATTTTTTTTATTTGAAAACTGAAAAAGGCGATCAGGAAACGAGCAGAACAGAGAAATCCAAGCAATTCTAAGCTCACTGTTTACCTTAAACCTAAACTGAATAGTAAAAAACACGAAAAAGCAAAGAAAATGTTTAGACGCCTGCATATCATTGCATTTAAGTTGAGAAATACAGATAAATTTAGAATAAGTCCGGCAGTGACACTGACATTCAGTCCTTTATAGTAAGGTAATCTACAGACTTATATAACCTACTTTTCAATTTATATACCTAGTTTTCAGAAGAATCTAAAGATATGATTGATGAATGAGAAATCGGTTAATAAACCTGCCCAGACAGAACTGTTTTCTATGCTTGGCGAATATGATTTCAAATTTTATTTTCATCTTTTTACAAAGTTACTAATGAATACCAGTATTATGAACAGTGTACCACCTTCTCTCTCTCTCTTTTTTTTTTTTTTAATACTCAAGTGTCATTGATTAGTCTATAAAACCAGCAATAAAGTAAGAAATATACAAGAAGAGAATGATGCTAAAGTTTCTCAAATGAAATTTCAGGGAAGATACAGAGTTATTAAAGAAATATGTATTAATGTAAGCCCACTATTCTTTCCATTGTGCAGGGCTTTCACAGCATTGCTTCCCTTCTCCCTCCTCTGTTTCTTTCTACAAGAGGCTTAATCACATGCACCTAAAAGGACAAAGTAATGAGAAAAGGTCTCAGACCTGCTAAGACATGTGCACATGCTTAGCTTTCACCATGAGGAAACTTATTAGGATTGACATATATGGGAATATTGACAACGAACCAAGTTAAATACACCCACAAGAGCCCTTCAGATCAAGGTCTAAGGATGGGCTCTGAAATAAAACAAAAACAAACACTTTCTGAACGTAAATATCTATGAATTATCAAAGACTATAAGGAAAAGACAGACATGTTGCAACTGGCTCTATCTGAAAACACTCGCTACTGTGAAAACACCTACTGCAGAAAAAAAAACCTTGCCTTTTTAATGACATACAGCTCTGTGCAATAGAGGCAATGAAAAGTTTTTGTCATTAGGTTGGTTTTGTCATCTCTGTTGATATGTGTTAGTTTCTCTGAAATTTGGAGTGGGTGTGGGGTGTCCATGGAGGAAGCTCAAAAACCTAATGGTTTAAAATTCTACCTAACTTCTCACCATCACCAACCATAAATCTGCATCCTTCAGCATCCTGGGTAAGTAAAATTTACTCTGGCTTGGTCAGACTGCCAGTTTTCTGTGTGTGGGGGGGTGTTACAGCATGATTCACGCTTTAGGTTCCAAGACAAGGAATGCATCTCTCCTACAGAAGAGGAAATACTGTTGACATATACTCTTTTGTGAAGTTCGGAATATGCAAGTATTATTACTCCAACAACAACAACAAAAAGGTCTAAATTACGTTCTTAGCAGGTAACATCATAAGAGTGTGTTTTGTGCGGTGCTTCATCAGACAAGTACTAGGCTGCTACCCTGAGTTTTCAGCAGTGTCTGACTGCAGACCAGACCCTCACAGCTACTTACGAACTGGAAGATGGTAGGGAAGCAGTCTCCTGGAAGGCTGATGCCTTTAAAGAAGGGAAGAGAATTAACTCTTCCCCTCGTGTACTTACCAAGAAATTAGCAGGTATTGGATCAGAGAAGGAAGTTGGAAGAAGGGAAGCAGGTAGGCATTCTCTAATATTTAGTGCAGTGGAAAGGTCAGGAATGGACTGAGAAAGGCAGATGTCTTTTGGTAAGGTAGGAAGGATATGAAAATGAAGTCTACTGGAAGGAAAAGGCAACAGAAGGAAGAGATCCATGTCAGCTGCTGCTCCTAGAGAGAAAAAGGAAGAAACAGTAAAGGAAGAAAAAGAAAAAAAAAGGAAAAAAAAAGGAAAAAAATAAGGAATACAAGAAGCAAAGAGGAAACAAGAGACAAGTCATTCCACAAGGAATGCATTCCAAGGAGTTTAAAGGATAACAACAGTCAAAGACCACGAGAAGGGTTTGAATATAGTCTGAGTGTACTACTGAATATCTATGGCTTCTGCTAATTTAAGAGCAGGTCACCCCTTCCAAACAGCACAAGTTATGCTGGCTGATAACTGAGCAGCTTCACAGCTCCTTTTTTTTTTTTTTTTTTTTAAAGATTTTTTCAAATACAAATCCCCTATTTGATTTACAACTCAATTTTATAAGGATAATCATGCAGACTTGACTAAGAACATATCACAGGATCAGAAAAATTAGTATGTACTGAAGTACAGATGATATCTCTCTAACACAGAGTAAAACACTGAAACATGCTCCAAAGTGCTGAAGGAATTTAAGAAATGGACCAAATTGCATATACTTCCCCAAACCTTGGAATTCTATGGCCAGCCAAAGCATGTAAAATCTGAGAATCTGCTCCTTGGAACGACTTGTTATCACTAGTTTTACTTTGAGAGCTGAGCGTTTTTAAACTGTAAAAGCCATGGTCTGTTGCAACCCAGGGCATTTTAAAGCAGCAACATGCAATGTTCTGGATAAAAATATTAAGTTACTTTCTTAGAAATCCCCTGCTTAGCTAACTACCATATTGGATCGCATTCCTTTTACACTTGTTAGCACTGGAAAGTTTTAACAGTTGCTGTAGTAAGACAGAGAGAGCATACAGTTTTCTGTTCAGATCACATAATTAATAGGTATTATCTAACTATTACTACAGGACTGAATTCTGCTTTGGCTGCTTTTCTGTTTCTCAACAGATCTAAAAAAAAGGCTAGTAAAATCTAGCCTTCAGCCTCATTTTTTTTGTTTTTTTTTTGTATTGGATATACATACTACTCTAGTACTTAGACTAATAAAAAATCTCTCCACCTTATGAAAATGGGGAAACAATTATGAAAATCAGTGAAGAACTATCTGTGGTACTGTACCACGACATTTTTGTGCAAGTGCAGAGTGGTATCTTTTAGCACAGGCACAGAGGACAAGCAGAAACAGGAGATTCAAAAAAATACTAAGCTTTAAAACAAGTCTGTATAGTTACATAAATGTAAAAGTCATTCTATTACTAAGCACAACAGGTAAGTTTATGCTACAGTTGCAAATCAAGATTTTCCTTCTAGATTTCATGTGTATACAATTTATGTCCATTAAAAGGTACCAGTCTCAACAGATTCATAAAAAATAATGTGAAACAAACCATGAGAAAGTATGTACTGTTTTACCTTGGCATTTTCACTCCCATAATAGGTCCAATTCATTTACAGCAATGACTCACTTATAATGTGACTCATTTACATACCACATACTACTTTCTGTTTCTGAAACATCTTGTAAATAGAAACAAAAGTTCTCTATCAGCATCCGCAAATTACTGCTGTTTTATTTTGAAGCACGGCTACAGTGCTGAAGGGGTAATTTCCTGGGTTCAAGGCAAAGCAGAATGAAGGTTGATTTGGGAGTTTTCATCAAAAGAAAAAAAAAAAAACCAAACAACAATGACAAATAAGAAAGCTACATGCCCATTCTGTACACACAGTAGTAGTAGTCTGCTTTGTCATTTTAGAGTGGTGCTAAGACAGCATAAAACACCAAGAAAAACATTTACAGTTCTTGAACAGAGTTACAGGGGTTACATGGGATACACCAGTATCCCACCCCCTTGAAAGTCTGCCCTAAAAGCACACATATTAACCAAAATCCTCTTATGTGAAGGGAGAATGGATTTCTAAGACTGCTTGGACACAGCAGATTAACAACATACATGGCGTTTACATAGAAGGGTACCGTACTCCTGACAAGAAACCAGTATGGACTTAGTTAAGCAACGCCTAAGTACCTTTTCCCTGCATGAAATGCCAATATGTACATTTCTAGATCACTTTGCATTTCTCAGGCAAAGTGCGAGTAGTAAGAAAACCAATGAGTATAAACCAATGCATCAGATAACTGAGAGCTGTAAGATTTCCAAGTAACTGTTCCCTTGTTCACCTGCAGTTTATTTGAGACTCTGCCTTACTCAGATCCACTTATGGCACACAATACAGTGTAAGAAGCAGACACTCATTGAGTCTCATCTCCATATTCAAAGCATGGCTCTAAGCCCCATTCACTGCACATCACCCTGTGTGTTAAATGAACGTGGAGGACACACTCGCCAGCCTGGCCACATCACCCGACACAGCTCCAATCTTCAGACACCTCCAGGTTTCTTTAATAGCATAGAGCAGAATTCCCCTCCAACTTATGCCAAAAATATCCTAAAACATCAAGCACAGCAGCAATCTTTCTCTTTATTTACAGCCTACAAATCAAAAAGCTGCCTGTTGTTGTAATGTGATGAGGGAAGAGGGGAAGAAAGAAATGTGTCTGGTTTTTTCCCCTTACTACAAAAATAACTTTCATCATTTTGATATAATATTCCAATGTGATTAGGTATCTTGCAGAGACCAGAAGAAAATTTTCCATCCAAAAGGTCAACCTCAAAATTCTCAATAAAAATTCTCAAACCTTTAGAATAAAACCACTCTCCAAATGTAAAAGGTACGGCAAGATATGCTTCTGCTGTAAAAACGTGCTGTATCAAGGTGATGTTCAAAGCAGATCCTACTTTTTAAAGCTGTATGGATGAACAGCACTTGAAAAAATAAAACCTCAAAAGATCTAATATTTGAATATACAGCACAGCCAAGTAATTTTCAAAAAGCATGAACTATTACAGAAGTGGCCTGCCTAATCAGAGCTGAGGTATTAAAAAAAATTAATCCAAACACAAAAACATAAACTAAGAGTTCACCAGAATAACCAACCAAATGTATAGCTTTTGACTTATTTCAAAGAAATAAACATGTTATCATTTCCTTATTAAATGAAAAAATGCAAGTTAATATGTATTAATATCAATACTTTCTAAAAATTTATTTTAGAAAAGTTCAATGAAAAAAAAAATTAACTGTTTCCAAGCAGACCATAGCCCGTGCTCTTCTGACAGATCTAACAATTTGATAAGAGTTCAACCCAATCTCCAATAAATATGGAAACTGAATCATAGAATCATAGAATCTGGTCTCCTAACTTACCTCTACATCACAGTGCATCATGAGACTTTTACTTCAGAATGCAGTATGTAATTCTGAAATGCTATTTTCATTCCAGTACAACATGCTATTTTTTTAACCTTAAACAGAAGCTGGGATGGGAGCGAAAACCTTCACTTGCAGATTTAGAATACATTCTTCGATAAAGACAGAGCACTTCAAGACATATTGTTTTCACAGGCTTTACCTTGCTCTCTGAGAGTTAGCTTGACTTGATGTGGAGATATCATCAGCACCTGATAACACACCACTGGCATCATCCCTCTTGAAGCCTTCATTTCTTCTCACTAAAAAACCAAAAGACAAATTAATACCTGACTGACAACAAAGTACACGGAGTAATCCCATCTAAAAATCAAGGAGTTTTCAGCCATATGAGATCAGTTAGAAGAAATCAAATTTACATGGTCTGCACAATGGTATCACAGTATCAAACAAACTAGTATTATGAAGTTGATTTCAGTTTTCAAAGCTCTCTTACAGTTTTCCCCCAACAAAGATAGCTGGTGGTCCTTTGAAGAAGAATACTAAGAAAGGCCTAAAAGAAATCACAATTAAAAAAAAAAAACAAAACACACAACTGCACTGTACCCCCAATAAACAGAGCTGGCAGGAGAGCTCTTGCAGAACATTACAGCACCACTGACTTAGAAATAGGTCTTTTTGACAGTCATTTCACTGAGTTCAGAAATACTACTACTGGTAGCCAGAAAGCAGCTTTTTCTTGCCTGTAAAACTTAGGAGTTGTTGACTTTGGACAGGACTTAGCAGTCTTTGGACAGACTAAGCAGTCTGTTCTAAATGGCAAGTGAAGGGAAATGCATTACAGGAGCCTCAATACTTGTTTCTGCTCCTTATGCTCCTGACTCAGTAAGCAGAAGGATAGACAATCACAAAGAAGATTGAGAGAGCAGTGAGTACAGGGAGGCTGGGCTGGAATTCTGTACATACAGAATACATGCACTGCCTATCTGTTGTTTTCTCTCCTAATTTTTCACGAAATGATTTGCCTCCATTACTTATAATGATTCATAAAGATGTTTTTTCCTGCCGTATGTCAGTGAACAACCCTTTGCACCATTTACTGCTTTTCCAAGCCACTGATTTAATAGAAATTACTTAAATTTATCATACTAATAGCCTGTACTATGTAGTACTTTTGCATTACACTGAAATCCTTGGCATATAAATTATCAACAACTTAACCCTCATAGCAAAACTCACTGATATAAGAATAATTAAACCATGTATGTGTCACAGAAAGCTTTTGAACTTTACTGTTATTGTACACTAATAACTTGATCAATTTTGTGCCTCTGAAATCAGCATGTAGATTAAAAAAAGCATTCTAGTAAAAAGTTAACCATTTCCAGCTTTTCCTACCAAGTTCTCTCCCAGAATGCTAACTGTCAAAGTCATTTCTGAACAGACTGATAGTTATGCTGATCTGTACACAACGTTGTAATTACATCATCTTACAACT
Organism: Oxyruncus cristatus; assembly: GCA_013399855.1. Taxonomy (NCBI): domain Eukaryota; kingdom Metazoa; phylum Chordata; class Aves; order Passeriformes; family Cotingidae; genus Oxyruncus; species Oxyruncus cristatus. Next base: position 521,615 of record VXAY01001694.1, read on the forward strand.
TTGTATCAATGGTAATTAACGAGCCTCCTACTAAAGACTGAACTTCATACTTTTGGGGTCTGTTTTTCATCTTGAACTTTTTTCTTTAGGTTTTTTGTTTGTCTGTTTGTTTAGTGTGGTGGGGTTTTTTTTTCCCCTTTTTTAAACATAGGTCTTACCTTGCCTGAAATCTGGTTCCGAAGAAATAACAGATGGACTTTCACTCGAAGTGCTATAAACGTCGCTGTGATAAGATTTGTACCTTCTCAAAGGCTCTGAAAGTTTAAATCAGGGTATCAGAAATGCAAAAATCAAACACAAATGAACATTTGAAATTTTTAAAAATATTTTTAAAACACGTTAAAATGCCCGTCTATGGCCAAGGAGTCTAAAAGCAAACACTCAGTGGATGCTGTGCAGTCCCATTCTGTTCCCGTAGCCTGAGGGGTCTGTGGTCTGCCTGGCCCCTCTTGGCTATCCCACAGGAGACACCTCCTCTGAACTTCTCTCTCATCATCACTTCGAAGTTAAAACTAATATTAAAAAAACCCCAACAAAACCCAAGACAAAACCTGATCCCTCCTGCAAACAAAACTGACGTAAACGCTTGACGAGCACGTGCCATGTGTAAAGCAACTACCATAACTTGGTGCCTGGTTCCTTACGACGTAAAAAAGAAAAATATCCACATAGACAAAGCAGGCACTGGAAAATTAATATTCAGCTCATCTTTGACATCCACAAAATACGATTAACAATCAATTAGTAACCCCCTACAGGATATTTAATTAACCAGAACAGCTAAATTGATGTGATGAGAAATCAATACAGCAGTCTCAGTTCCTACTCTCAGGGGATTATTTAAATAACACACTGGAGCACAGGATTCCACAGAAGAGGGTACGTACTTGACATTTGCAACAATCTCCCAGAACTTTCCTATGCACAAGCCAACTAACAACCAAAACATGTGTATAAAAGCAGAACACAAAACATCCTGAGAATATCAACGCTTCACTGTCAAAGTGAGAGAAAACTTCTGGTGTCTTTCTTTGTGGAAGGCTGTTTCTGGTCTGACTATAGTTAATGTTTTTGAAAACAAAAGTGATGATAAGGAGAACAACACTTGTAACTGCTGTTAAAACAAGTGTGAGTCACCACAGCAAGGAATGTAAAATGCAAGAATACAAAATGGGGAATACATGAGCAGGTACGTCTGGAGGCTGCAAAAAAAGGAAATTGGAAGTTCCAACTTCCCACATCCAGAAAACAAAACACCTGGTGAAAAATTCTGAGAGAACAATAAACCTGCAGCATTACTTGTGTTAGGTCAGAGAACAAGTTAGTCAACAACATTACTCATGTAGACTTCCTACAGAAGCAGGGAAAATTCCAAATGGGAAAAAAAGCATTAAAAGATACAAGATAATGCAGTAGAACAAGACTGGAGACTAGTTCATATTCATTTTGGACTATCTGTTTTCGAAACCTTCCTCCTTAACAGCCAGGATCAGCTCACTTGGGCTGTGCAGGGATTCTTTAAGAAAACTGGGAGAAGTAAGCAAAGTTGCCAGTGAACCCATGAAACCAATAGCTCCCACCAGCCCACCCCAGCTGCACAGTTCAGCAGCATAAAACCCAATTAACATTTCCCATTACTCTGAGAAATGAGCAATATGGTTTGCACATATGGAAACTACTCTACAGCAAGATGAAGAGAATTTGCTGGTGGAGGGGTGTGGGAGCAGTGAAGTTGCTTCAATCTTTCACAATGGCTACTTTCAGTATTCTGGATTTTACAACAAAGAAATCTACCCCCAATCTAGCAACTACTTGCCTAACAAGGGAAATAAAAACCAAATTCAGTGGGTAGCTTTTGGAGATTTATATTTAAACTGCTCCCAGCCCTTTAAGTGAGGCATCAATCCAAACACAATACTGGGGCTACAATACCAAAACATTTAACTAGAACCAGATCTCTTGTTTCCCAGTAGTTTTATTAGCTGTAGGTTTTTCAAGTCTGCTGAACTGACTTTGAAGCAAAATGATGGAAAGGGAACAATAAAATATGACATGAGACTTTAAACAGTTTTACTTTTTTCCACTTAGTCAGCAGTCTAGGCTTCTCAAATTGCACAGAAATTATGGCTACATTCTGGTTCTTCAAGACATTAAAATTTTGGGGGAAAAAAAAGTAATGTGGTAAAACAGAAATACGCAGTTAAAATATGAGACAAGTGTTTGTATGTGGTGGTGAGATCCGTGACTCTGCAGAGTGTTTGACTTCCCTTAACTCACCCTGTTAGCAGGAGCTGGTGCCCTGCTGCAGGCCAAGGAGCAGGTCCCTGAGCCAAGAAACACAAAGCAAGGCTTCCAATCACTGTTCATCCCACTGTTTTCACAGACCTCCCCCGAAGTCCCAACTAGGCTCAAATCTATCATCCCAGCATTCACAAGGAGAGGACCACTCTCCTGTCTTGTCACATCCTTCTCCCTAGTCAAGACCATACAACTTAACCCAGTAACGCAAGCAAAGGTATTCTTCCAATCTGCTGGAGGCATTGTGCAACCTTTCCATGCAGGGCTGCACTGATGACTACCAAGCAAAGTTTAGAAGCAATTTAGAAGCTACCTCCTGAAATTCCACATAAACCCTCTAGATTTTTCTTCACTTTGCTCAGTGTAGAGAAAATATATACAGATGTGAACTGTTTGCTGCTGGGGCATCTTTTTGGTAAATGCCTTCCAGTTTTTTGCTGATCTATGTCTATGTACACCCCCTACACATCCCCCCCAACACTGTACTTCCTCTTAACCAAACAATTTTTTCTAGGGCATGGACAGAATATGCACTGCAGACCTGCAAATACTCAATTAAAATGTAAATATTGAGACTATTTTATCTATAACGCTCACAAAGTTACCCAAATAATTTATGCTCTCTCGTCTCCTCCAGCAAGTTCTCCTCAATTCTAACATATTATATTAGGATTTAACTTCAAAGAAGGCACTTGGATCATACCCAAACTAAACGTCTAATTAAGAACTGGCTTTTCCAAGGGTCACAAAGTTACAATTGTGAGATCAAATTAAAGTTAAGCTTTTGATACAGAAGTTTCAAAAATGAGGACAAACTTCTACCCTGGCTGACTGGGAAGAAGCTGCAAGACAATATCAACAAAAGCTAAAGACAACAATAAAACAACTCCCATATTTACAATTTTCCCTGAGAATTTTGAATGGCCTTGGTCTGTTACCTTGGTTTCTTGTTTGTCTGGGTTTTTTTTTCGATTTCTGGTGACTGAAGAGAGTCTTCAGAATTGATTTAACTTCCATAAACATCAAGCATATTGTAGCAAAAACAGTTCTATCAGTTACCCTTCTTAACACTTCAGTGTTTAGTTTAGTCTCTTACTGTACTTCAAACCCTTTCATACTTCAGTGGAAAATGAAACCTGAGTTTAAGTGTGGTTTAAGAGTCTGTAACTAAAATAAATATATAAAACTTGTACTAATAATCTAAGTTCACACGTGGTAGCACCACAGCACAAAGGTAAATGAAGCATTACAACCTGAAGAATCTGTTTTTGTGCTGCTCAGAGCTGCAGTGGTGTTTTTATTCAAACGCCCCATCAAAAGCAGCAGAGTGCAACCCTTCAGGCACCTCACGCAGCACAAAACAACAAAACGCTATTTACGCAAGGCCAGACGTGCAAGCCCAGACAAGTAATTTACAGAAGGCCTCACCTCAGCCAACTTCTACAGAAATCAGAGAACTACATTTAGCTTGGAATTTCATTATCCTGAACACAAGTCACATTAGATACCCAGGTTTTCAAATACACATCATCACAGAATTATTAGTGGCTGCGCAGAGAAGGTGGAAGAATTAAACAGACAGTTTCATGACAGGGAGGGAGCTCTTCTGTGCCTTTGAGGTTTACTGGTGGGTGTCTCTATTACAGGAGAGTGTACTATAATACCATTTAAAACACATTAACTGTCCTTCAGGCGAGGCTGGGACTTGCTTCTTTCCCAAGAGTTTAATCAATTTTCCTTTTCTTTTTCTCTTTTCATACAAGAAAACTTGAATTATGCAAGGCAGCATAGGTTTAACAGGAAGAACATGTGAGATCCAGATCAAGTCCCTAGTAAGGACTCACATCCAACAACTGTCAAAGGAAACAAATCCATTAAGCCTCTCAGGAGAGCGTTTTAACCTGCAGGGTTTTCACCACCCATATTCTAAATGAAAAAAACTACACTCCACATACAGCCCAAGTTACCAGCCATCCAGGCAAATCCCCAGGAAGCCTAATGGACATCTGATGCAGAGTGCTGAGCAGGATCTAATCTACAGAGAGAAATGTAGCCTTGTAAAGCTTCAGGAAACACACATCTCTAGTGCTAGGCTGAAAATGAAAACAGCAAGATTATTAATAACAACAACTCCAGGGTTTGGTAAGAACTCAGGGTCCTGTACTCAGAAAGACACCCTTCTTTTCTGGATCTGAGTTATGCCATCTAGGATAAGGTATATAAATGAACACACAAACTGAGAGTTTGTCTCAAAGTTGTTTGCCTGTTTTAATTTAAATGTTTTATCCAACTGAGAATGTAATGTTTTGACTAAAAATTGATAATCCCAGACTGTGTGAGCTGCTGAAAGCTTGACAGATGAGGTAAAACAGATGATATTCTTCTGTGCAATTATGGAATTGTCAGAGTTGTTTTACTACCTAATGTTAAGCTACGTAATTCAGAACAAAATAATAGTGGTTGATGCCAGAGTACTTACATTTTAGAGAAATCCCACAAACATCTTTTTCCCTGAAAAGCCAATTGCTGTAGTCCCAGTAAAATTAACAACTGAAGTTTTCCAACTGAAATAGTACCAGCCCGTTTCCTGCCTCTCATATTCATTAATATGATTTCTGAATACAGTTCTACTTGAACCTTATCCGTACAGGGCACACCAACCACATGAGAATACATTGTGCCACCACTGAATTTAAATCACGCTGCAGCACACTGATCCTGAGAATGTGCAAACTGCACCTTCACCTGCTTTCACATGCAAATAGATGTACCACTGTGGATGACTCGCATGGCCCACACGTGTGAACCGCGTACATTCAATTCAAGAGAAAAAAGAAGGTAGGCACACTTCACTGAATTTACTGTGGTAAGTTGGTATTCCTTTTTTTTTGCCTTAAATCCAATCTCCCATTTAACCCACTTCTTCAGAGGCTCCCAAATTCAAATCTCCGGGGCTTAATTTGCTGGGATAAATTTGCTACCAATAGCTGCCCGATTACCTGCAGAAATTTTAACTTGTTTGAAAACGCAACTACAAACTAAGAGAACTTTTAAACCCCAGGCATTAAGAGTATCCTTAGCTGTAATTTTCCCAGCTAAACACAGGCTGTCGAAATATGGGAGTTTTATAAATGGGGTCCAGATGAATCTTCAAGGTAGCTAATGAAAACAGTTTTGTGAGGTAAAGACACAGAAGACTTAGGAAGCAGAGACCCATCTCTAGAAACACAGAATATTACTGCCTCTTCTTGCTGTCTGTATGAACCGAGAGCAATAAGTGATCAAAAAAACCCCAAAACCTGAGGACTTAACAATTTCAGTGGGAAAAAAAAGGTAAAAAGAGAGGAATAAACACAACTTGAGGCTCTAAAATTCACCTGGTTTCCAGCTGCAAAAAACATTTTAAAAAGGCTCGAGAATATTACCTAACCACCCCCATTCCCCCATTCCTGGATTCAGCATTCCAGAGCTTCAGCAAGATCAGCTTTTTTGGTATCCTGCAATCTTTTTCCACCCTGTCTGCTATTTCAAGCCACAGCCAACTACATTACTATTCTCCTAACTGGTTCTGTGCTCCCACCAGGACATGAGCAATCTTTATGCCTTGCTCCCTTGTGCATCTCATTTACAACATCCTCATAAACAAATCTGAATGTAAAAAAAGAAATAAATCACTCAACACATAAACCCATTCACTTTGAATTATCCATACACTCAAAACAAGGGTAGAGGGGAGCTGCCTAAGCAAAAGGAGAGATTCAAAGGCTACCATCTCTCAGCCTTACTGTTGTGCCATTTGGAGGTAGGTCTGAGATAAACTAGGCATCAGTTTTGTGGGTGAGAAGGCAAGGAAAGCTGGAGCAAGGGAGAACAGATGACACTTTCACGCTGTTGAGGGACAAGGCAGGCTTGCAAAATGTAAAAGGTAGAATATTATTTTCTCTCTGAAATGGGACAGTATCAGCCGGTGCCAAGCAACAATTCCCAAGTTTCAAAAGACCAGCAAAAACAAAACCTGCTCTCCTGCTAAGGTCAACTGCTCGGGTTTAACACCTAACAACTTCCACAACTCTAAACAATTCTGTCTAATCTCACAAAACCTCCATAACAAAACAAGAATGAACAAAACAGCAAAGATGCAGAACTTGCTCCCCCATCTCTTGGCAAGGTTAACACATACTTTTGGAGTCTGTTCTTAGCGATCAGAATTGACTATACCTGAAGGCAAATAGCAGGCTCTTTCCTTTGCCTCTCTCTGGCTAAGTAGCACCTAATCATAAAAAATCATCTTCAATAGACAAGAGATAAACAACCTTAAGCCTGAAACTGTACAGCAGATTGACATAAAACAGCAAGTTCAAGAGCAAGGCAGTTGCAATGACACTGTCTTTGGAAGCCTTGTGAGGCTAAATCTGAGAAGTTCCAACAGCAGATTATAGTGCACTTTACATGGTCTGCAGCTCACTACAAAGTACTACAGCACAGCTATAATTAAAGCTCTGTCATTCTTTCCACTATAAACTCTGCTTTTTTCATGAGTTTATAATTTGGATTGTAAAATCTGTTCTGAGTGAAAGCTTGGCAAACCAGAGCCTGTGCATAAGAACATTTTCTTATTCCAAGGCAATCAGCTCCTTAAGGTTTTACAAATAACAAAAAAGTTTGCCAGCTTAACCCAAAATAAGTTAAGGAAAATAAGCCACATGTCACTTAAATTCATCTGTAGTTTGAGGGAAGTTTTATCTGGCCAAGTTTAACCCACAGAGAGTCCAATGTCACTTCACAATCCAAAACAGAAAAACAATGTACGATCAAAAGCAGAGGCTTAATACAATTTGCACAGGCTTAACTGTGACCTAGACCTGATCTCAAGTGAATTGAAAATATCCCCAGACCTACCAAAAAGAAGGCTGATTGTGTCCTCTCTACTACACCCAACCATAAATAACCCTGTTTCCCATGACTCCTTGCTCATTCCTCCCCCTCCAAACTGAACTGAACCCTGCTCCAAACTACATGGACTTACAAAATAACTTACTCTCCTTCTCCGTTTTTCCTTTCCATACCCCTTGTCTGAGGTCATGCTGTAGACATACAGAAAGAATAGTATTTGCTGTCATTTTCTGTGGACTTCCTTCCACTCTCTTTCTATTGGTGCCCCCCTATCTGCTCTGTGACCACCACCTGTAGGTAGTAGGATACTCTGTCCAGGAAACTGCCACCACTACCTTTATCAACACAGGTGACATATTTTACACCACAGCTCTCCACATCATTGCTCATATCTCTCAGCTAGGCTGGGTTTATGCCAGAAGAGCAATTCCACACACACTCAACGCTGTCTGACATGCAGAAATATCTTTCTACCTACTAAGTGCTTCAAAACTGCATACAAAAGCAATGCACAAAAATACTCAAGACTATATTTTTCATTTCTTTGACAGATGGAACTAGCAACAGACTCTTTATCAAAAATCTCAAGGGACTTGTCTGTTGTAAAGAAAATGTGAGATAAGGAATGGTAAAACACAGAACAAAAAGGAAAATGAAAGGGAAAGAAGTCTTAATAGACTAATAGACTTTATGTATTAAGACTGTGATGAATCTGCTCACTAAGGCAGAACACATACTTGCAGTCAGGCTTCTCAAGCCCTATAAAACCTAAGAGCAACTAGCTCCTATGAGAAAAAGTATTCATCATCCATCTTACTAAAATACTCCTTTAAACTCTCTCTCATTAGAAGTTCACATTCGCAGCTAGGTTCTGGTCCCAGACTTCTCTTTAAGTAGTTACCTGACCAAAAACACCCTGACAATGGAGAGCCTAAAATAAAATATTAAAGCATGCACTCCTAACTTCAATTCAAGAGCGAAACAGATGTACCTACCCTGAAAGTAGAAAACTCTGAAACCCAGCTATCCGCAGCAAAAGTATCTTTGTTTTTCTCTATCAAGTAATGACTATGAATTCTGAAGGATGGGCAGTGAGTCATTAGCTATTGCCTCAATCTTCTGTGTACCGATTTGTCACTCAGCTTCTGTGACTACTAAATCCCAGTTCACTTTGACTGCACTTTCACCCATTCCCTTTATGAATTGAGTAGTTTCATACACCTGACCTATCTCAGTTTGCAAGGCACGGGCATGTCATGTTTTTTTGCCATCTCCCAATCTGCTTAAATGAGAATGATAAACCCATTGCTCATCAATGGGTTTGGCCACACTTTTGGTTTTGCTCTTGTGCAACACAAATCTGCACAAAGCTGCACTCCTGAACAACAAGGCTATTGAGCTTTCCCAATGCTGGGAGTGGCCTCCTCCTAAACTTTGTCAGCTGCCTATCTCCAGCTATCCGAGTTGACTCATATACTTGAGATGGTCCCCTTCGATTTCAGACTCTTTTATCAAAACCCAACCAACCTTCCCTGAACCTCATCAGACATCTCAGTAGATAACAACAGATGGTGAACTCCTATAGAGATAAACAACAGTATCTCCACAGTGCTGCTTTCACCTGTGTTCATTCCTTCACATTATAACTCCCATTGGAAGATGCTAATTTGACAGCACAAAAGAACTCCATCTGTACAGAAATAACAGCAGCTTTTTAAGCTGCCTATGCCATTTCAGCAACACCCCTTCTTTCTGGAGCAAAAGGCTCACATGCATAGGAAAGAACTGGCTTGCCATGCTAATTGCAATACAACCATCTCCCAGGGTGGCCACAAAGGGCATGAGCAGGCATTTTTAGAAATTCAACCTTGACAAAAGGCTTTATCATCTCTGCTTAATAAGGCGGTGTTTACACCTCAGGCAGAAAAAAGAGGCCAAGGTAGAGTGTGTTTTCACACAGTTATTTCTGACACACAACAGGCAGGCAGTCATGGGTTTTCAAATGTATGGATTTTTGAATAAATGACTGACCTAGCTTTGTATGTACAGTTCTTATACCATATACTTAGATGACCAAGTTATGCTTTTTGGCTCAGCACAAGCAGGATCCAGCTCTGCTCTCAGCTTCTATCCAACTGTCTCAACCTTACAACCCCTGTAAATCACATCACATTTACAAACAAAAGATGCAGTTACACTTCCAGGGTTCTGCATAAAGATAATTTTATAAGTTCCACAGAACTTATAAAACAAAACTTGTAAAAAAGAAAGTTGTTCCACAGAACAACTACAAAGACTTGTTTTTTCCCCGTGCATTCTTGTCATCAACTGGTGGAAATTGTTGCCAAGTATTCCCACTTAAGAAAAGACCCATGAGGCACCAAAAAAAATTATATTTAAGGGATTAACTCTGGAGTTATACACACAAAACCTGAGATCNTTCCACTTAAGGAAAAGCCCCAGAGGCACCAAAAAAAATTATATTTAAGGGATTAACTCTGGAGTTATACACACAAAACCTGAGATCTGGAGATGAAATTTTGTCTTTTCTCTGGAACAGAAGTTCATCTCTAATGGATAGAGATGAGGATCTTCCTTCAAGGAAAGTTATTTGACAATTGGCTGTTACCAACTTCTTTTTTTCTTTCTAATTTTAATTGATCAACTTGATCCTAGTTGACTTACAGAGATCAACTATTCTCACTGAGTAAACAACCTGGGCAAGCACATTTATCTTCATTGGCAACAGATGCTCTAATTATTTCACTATGTGAAAAATCCAAAGCAAAGGTCTCTGCAGTTTCAAGAGCTGCTACAAGAGAACTCAGTTTTATCACGGCAAAAACTTTTTTTGATGACTGGAATACTAAGAAAATCAAAAAGCTTCACTAACCTTCTACATTCATAGCTTCCCTCAGAAGCTGCAACTTCTTCTGTCTCTCTCTTATCCTGTCAAAGGCACTTGATATTGCTGCAGAAGTTGATGTCTCAGGCACATGCCGCGTTTGGTCCAGTTTTTGTGGTCCGAAGACATCCAGTGCTATGCTCCCATCAGAGTACCTTGCTTCCTTGTTTCTAGTAGTAGTAGAAGTCCGTACTGTAAATGTTTCACACTGATGGCTGTGCCTGTGAGAGCCTCCAGCATGGCTCCTCTCAGCTGCCTTATCAGTAGTGCAAAGCAAATCCGTGGAAGAAGCCCATATTTTCCTTTTGGGAGGGACATCTGTATGAAGGTGACCTTTTTTCTCAAACTCACTGGTTTTACATCTGTGAGGACAAAAAACATCTTCCTGTCCTGAGCTGTAATCTGCAGAAATGCCCTGGAAAAACTCTTCTTCGTCTTGTGTTCCTCTAATGGACAGAAATCCCATAGACTTGCTAAGTCCTTTGTTAAGTGTGGTCTGCTGAGAGAAGTGACCTCTGTGTTCATCAGGTGCCTCAGTCGCCAGTGTTTTTCCTGGAATAAGGAGACATTTCATACATGTAATTTTCTACTTAATACACTGTAGTCCAACACAATTGTATACTGAATACACACTTTAGCATTGATTTTGTCATCCAAAATATATTTAAAGAGCTGCCTCAGTCAACAAAGACAGAACTCCAACTACTTCACATGACAAGCGTTTTATTTCTTTTATTTCTGGAGTGCTCAAGAAAAATATAAGGCCTACTATAACTCACTATTAACACAGAAAAGCTCCAAGCTATCACATACATGCTGGAAGCTGTTTTCTCATTAGTTTTATTTTTAAAATAGTTTGGATTATTATCAAAAATACTACTTAATAATCAAACTGAAATCAGCCATTCCTCTCACACCCAAATACACCGCCTACAATTTTCAATAACAAGTCCAGGTTTGTTCTACAGATCTACAGATTCCTTGAAATAGCGTCAGTAGAAAGAGAAGAATGACTGTGTACTTAGGAATGATAAGAATCCTGGATCTTCCTCTAATGACTATTTTTGGTGATGACAGTCTCTCCAGATAAAGAATACTCTTAAAACAAAACCAACCAAGCTTTCCAAGATCTAAGTGATTCTACAAGCCTGAACCTTCCATTTTCATTAATAAATAGATCCACCAATACTTAGGAACAGTCTCTCTTCTCCCTCTCCCTTACACGGAAATTACTTCCAGAATAAAAGAAGCTGTCAGAGGTGGAATAATACCAATGAAATATGTGGTCTCTGAAGAACATAATTTCACAGTCACTGAGAAGTTTTGATGACCATGTATGTCTCAGGCATAAAATTTTAGCCTCATTTTATAAAACTAATTACAAACGTCAGTAAGTATAATCAAATTTCTTAATATTAACAGATAATCTGCAAGTTCTTAAGTCTTCCTGAGATCAAAGTTAAAGGATTATCATTATAACCATAAGAGTAATACCTCATAGAAAAACTAAAAACTACTCAACTGCTAGCAAACTAACATTTTTTAATGGTTCTTCATTAAAGTGACAAAAATCCCACGTCTATTGTAGATATCACATAGGCAATAGTCTACTCATATCTCAAACTGATCAAGTGCATTGAAAAAAATCTTATGAAGTCTAACCTTTCCAATTTGCAGGATCCACACTGCATCAGTGTGGCAATCTCGACTTTATCAGCAATACCCCTGAATAGAAAAAACAGCTAAAAATATTCTGTGCTGGGTTGCCTAAGCAATGCCTGCTCACTCAGGTGGACTCAGTACAGCATGTGATATTTTCCTTAAAGCTAGTTCCCTCCTTACAGTGATATTCCCACGTACATCTTCTAAGAAACAGCAGCCTCGAAGATATCACAAAAGCAAACAGTCATTCAAAGTAAATTACTGTGCTGTATCTGCTACTCTTAAACATGGCTATATAGTGCTGCCTGCTGCTCTTCCAAAGCCGATTGAAATTTACTGTCCCCCCCTGCACAACTGATGATCTTTATCTAGAGTGTTATCCTTTCAAACAGAATTTCAAAGAATGCATTAGGGATGTTCCTAAATGTAGTCAGTAATGCTTTAAAAGCTTTCTGCTTTTAAAGGTGTAAACAACTTTCAACTCTGATACTCTACTTCAAGAGGGGCTGGGCTGAGCTGTTAGTTTTCAGTTTCTATTTCTGTGATATTTAACTAGCAATCAAAATAAGCAAGACTAAAGCCAAATGCAACCAAGCAACTCCTTGCTTCTTACCAACACACAAAACACATGACAGCAAAATGTTAAGGTTCACATTGTCTTGTAAGAAACTACACAGTTCCCACATGCTCTAGACAAGACAATTAAAAAAAAAAACCTTTGCCAATGAGAATGAACTCATCTTCTAAAAGGATCTGACACATCATTTCATATTTTACAAATATAGCTTTAATCCTAAACTAAACAATTATCTTTGTGGTCAGGTAAATATTATGTTATTATGTTATTCTCAGACTATACATCCTACTAAGGCTGGTGAACTACCTATAATATTCACACATGCAAAAAAGCCTTTTAAAAAAGAGCCTTTTATAACAACTTCATTGTGAAGTTCCCACTATCCACCTAAAGCAGCAGCACATTACCCATTCCACAAACACATATTTCACATTCATGTGCATGCACCAAGGACAAACATTCTTATACAGGATTCTAACTCAGACATTTGTGAGATAAAAAACTAAACACTGCAGTTTAGTTTTTAAGGTAGTCACCAGAAACACAAATCCAAAGGAGCTCCAAGAATCCTCCCCAGAAATGAGAGTTCCAAGATAATTTTAGGCAGAAAAAACCAAAACAACCTCCTCTATGGGGTTTTCACATATTTTTTAAAATGTAAATAAAAAACCCAAGCAACAACTTCTGCAACAGCGAAAGTATTTACATGTTGAAACCTTAGAACAAAACAAGGGCAAACAAAGCAGAAAAAAATCCCCAGAGAAGCAGGCAGCTGCAACTCCAATATACTACCAAGGATATACATTCAGGATTACTCAGTACCTCATCGGTCATGACTCAGAACATTCCTGGTTCAAAGGATCACTTAGGTCTCCTCACATTGAAGCACTGTCTTGCTGCAATTAATCCAGTCATATCCAATGACAAGAGTCACAACTGTACTTTTCGTACCATGGGTATCCTCACTGCAGCACCCCCAGAGACATGAAACTATCTGTTGTATGCTGGCGAGAACTGCAGTGGAAGAGCCCAGCTCTCAGTTAGGGTGCTATAGCATCTCCTCACCAAAGCTGTAGTTGTCATGGGCTTGGAGCATCCAGACCAGATGTAACAGAAGCTACTTCCAGTTCACGCAGAGGCACAAATGACACAAAGTCCTTTGCCTTGGCACACAAGAGATGCTCTTTATTCCCCAAGTCCAAGTCATCCACCCGCCTGGGGTTTCCTCACGAGCAAAAGTGAACACCATGAACACGATCTCATCAGCAGTGACCAGGAAAGTATTCACTGCTACAGCTTTGCCACTCAACCAGCTAACTGCTCGATGAGACAGGAGGTGAGCTGTCCCGTCAGGAAGCAGAGCAGGAGGCATTACACTGCCACACTCTACAGGTCTAATTCATATCTACATTGACTTATGCAGCCAGCATGAGATTTTAACACTGTACCAAAAGGAATCTACAGCTGGCCTTGGTATTCAGTCTTGAGACTGTAAAATTCTCTAGGACATCTGCCATCGTTCCTTTGTTACTCTGCCCACTCCTGCATTTCATCAGTCTTGGTAATTCTTCCCACCTTTGCAAAACCCCATCCCTCTCTGTATAACAGCATTTCAACAAGCTCTGCCCAAACTGACTCACAGTGCCAACATGAGCTGTTAAAGAATCATCCTCAGAGAAGGCTAAAGAAGTGACTTTGGGGCAAGGGATGTGCAGCCTGCTCAAGCTGGGCATCTTGAGAGGGCAAACTGAAACAAAGCAGCACTTTCACATCTGTACTTTATACCAGCCAAAAATGCATACTGCTCTTGGCACCAGAAAGCAGAGGCCAAGTATAAAGGACAAGACTTCTCAGTACAGAAGCAACTCAACTGCAGATACCAGTAGTAAAATTGGATTAGGCAACCAGCAACCAGTCCAGGCCAATTTTTCTATTTTTAGTAAGTTAAATCTGTCCTCATCCGTTCTGACTTTTTTTAAGTACTATTACAGTCTTTGAAAGTCACAAAAACCAACTGTTAAGGTATTTTCCCTTTTTTTGTCCTGGACTTCCTCAACACACTACCTCAGCATTAATTAGATCAAGGGTCTTAAATCACTGCAGTTAAGTCTCTTTCAGCACAAGGCTCATGTGTCTACCTTTCAGCTAACAGTGCACCTTCGAAACAGAGCAGACTGGAATAATATGCCCTTCTTTAACACATGGATTTTCAGTTGAATGGCATGCTCTAGTCCAAATGCATTAAGCCAATATGTAGTTTATCCTTCAACTTTTCTTCCTTCAGCTTTTATGATTAAATTAGTGGAAAAATAAAGGGAAGAACTTCCAGCAGAAATCTAATATAGAAAAGAAAGATCCAGCTAATGATCAAATGAACCTGACTGCATAATGGAACTTGTACGTCTTCGAATTATAATGCATGGGTAGACTCATGTTATGATCTTTAAAAAAAAAAAAAGAGGCTTGTATGTGTAATGGAAACTCCAGAGACCCATCCCGAGTATCTTGGCTCCACTAAAGACACTAAGCATCTCTCCCGAGACCACACAGAGCTACTCCATGCTTCAGTCTCCCACACGTATAACAGGACAGAGAAGTGCTTCCCTACTTGTCACTGATGGTGACAGAACGAGCCATCAGCAATTAAAATGCTACAGCATGTAAGTAACTTCAAAAGACAGACTTTCCCCCTCCCCAATTCCTTCTCTGTGGAACTAAACTCTTCTTGTTCATCTGAGTGTATGGGTTCCTGATTTCACATATCGCCCTTGGGTGTTTATCCTCTACTTGATGTTACATTAGTGTAATTATTCATAATTACTGTAAATAATTCAAATGCAATTATAGTAACTGCATGATTCCAAAGTATATTATATACAGTGAGGGAATATATACAACAAAAATAGCAATTAATCACCAGGAGTTCACAATTAAATTCCCTTGTGGTGCTAAAATGAGAATCTATTTTTTCACACACGCCTTCAACTGCCAGATGTTCCATCTGCTAAAGAACCATAGATCTGCTTCCTTCTTCCTTTGCCGTCTTCAGCTGTGAATGCAACTATACCCTCTGTAACACCAGTGACACTCACAGACCGTCTTTCACACTCACTGACAGAAATCTGGTTGCTTTTCCTCTGAGCAAGAGGAAACTAAAGACTGGGTTTAGTCTGTCTGCAATTATTTGTGTACCAGCTTGATCACACAGGCAATTAATCAAATACTATGTCAGAGCAAACACACTCATAGTGTATCTGTTTTTATTGAATAAACTCAGCTCAACTTTCTTTAAAGTCTTTCTGAATACTCTTTCCTCTGATTGCACAAAATGGAATAACTTTTTCATCTCTATTATGGATTTCAATTTGTCAATATATAGACATACACACGAGAGTGGGGGGTGGTTAGGAAGAGACAGGGGCTGGGAGGACAGAGAGAGATTGCCCACATATACATGAAAGCACACAAGTACAAGACTGGAAAGTCTGAAGAGAGGAAATTATTATACAGGAGTTTAAAAAACATCTCCCACACCATCTCTGTGCAGAAAACAAAGCAACAGGGAAAAAAAATAAAAAAATCTTTCTCCCAAGACAACGCGGTTTAGTTTCTCAAACATGAGTGGGTAGCTGGTGGAGGAGTTGGGTTTGCAATCCCTTTGGGGCAGGCTAAGAGCCAAACAGAAGACAACTGAGCCAGATGTGGCCTGTGGGTTGACTGCTAGGAATGGTACCCCCTCTTTTCTTTTACTTTCTAAATAGTTGAGAAAAATCCAAGTTTCAGACGGAAGTACTCCTAAACAATGCATTCCTTGTGAAGAAAGAAACCAACTTGGACACAAGGACTGTTGAAAGCACTGGAAGTTATGGCCAAGTTATAAATCCTGTATAACAATTTGCATTCTGCCTTGGACTGACACAGCTCTTCTATCAAAAAACACCAAATAGCTCCAGAAACCAGGCATTTTGTTTGGAAGAGTGGTGGTGATCCCTGCCAAGTAGCATTTCATAATTCATAAATGCAACATTTTGCCCCTTCCCTTCCTCTGGCAACCATTGCTCTTTCCCACTCAGGTTTATGGGTCAATTTTTTGGGATATGTTTCTCAACCAAGTAGGCAAGAGGTCCACCCAGCTATTGCCTCCCTGGATTTCTGCACACCCCATCAGAAGCTCAGTGACACAGCTGCTTTTCTGCTCAGAGACAGCCTTTGACATCTCTGGTTCCGCTTCCTCACTGATCTTTGTGTCCACTCTTCTTTTGTCTTCAGAGTTTTAAGTTTGTCTCAGCACCACTGTAACAGCATTTCCAACCCTGCCAGGCTGGAAGCTCCGTGTGCAGTCGGAACTATACTTAAATTTAAAAGATTTAGGTCAAGGCAAACCACCAGTACTGCTCGATGCAAACAGAAACACTTACTGGAAGAAAACATGCATGGTTTTTGGAGTGCAAAAGAGTAATTTTTTTTTTTTTTTTTGTCTTCAACAAGAAACCTTCATCTGGTTTTCATTTGGTTTTGCTGAACTCTGGAAGTTATCCTCCACCTACTCAGTTCTTTTTTTCTAGTACTGAGGAGACAGGGGAAATAATAATAAAAAAAAAGACTATTTCCAGATGAGGTAATTTTCAAGTCAATGGCATTAAGTTTGTGCTGTAGCTTTTGATAGTTTAAATCTGTGTGCTTGGATTTAGCAACATAATGTGTAAGCTACTTCAGTTCACACATGGACATCATCGCTATAAACTGCTTCTTTACAGACTAAAAGCTGCATTTTCACCCAGAACAGGAACTAAAACACAATCCACAATCAATTTCCCTGGATCAAAAGCAAAAAGGTACATTTTTTTTGGTCAGAGTTTTTTTCTGGCCAGCTACATTGGTAACTGACATTATGGAGAATGCTATGTAACCACTAGAATTTATTGTTAAAATTATAATAAACTTCACTGTGCCTTAGCATCTTTTATTCAGTTTACAGCACCTATTATTTTTGCTGCATCTGATAGTGTATATAGTCCCATGAAACAGGGAGTTGACCAACATGGACAATTTTGATCAGTATTTCCAAATATTTCCTGTTGTGTACCGTTAGGGTGAACTTTGCTCAAGGTGCAAGATTTCAATGATTAGATGGCTGGGAAGAGGGCTGCCAGGCAAGTACACGTTATGGAGATTTCAACTGGGCTTTAAATAGCCTACACAACCTTTTGAAGGGTAGTTTGTGGTGAAGAATAACCCGGTGACTTAACTCTTGCTTTATATTTGAAAGAGTTTGGCATTTATTTACTCTTTCATCACACCAGAAGAATTTTATCAAGCAAATCAAGTAACTTCCACAAATAATTCTTGCTGTAAAGACTCTTAAGGTCTGAAGTGTTTTGAGTACAAAAATGAAATAACACTCATTGGTTCAGATGACTCACAACAGGTCTTACTGCTTCTACTTCTGCTGGCTGAGTTAGTTCCTAAACACTGTGTTCCTATGGCCTGACTAAAAACAAACATTCTGTAATATTAATTTAGAATAAATTATTTCTGCAGTCAGCCCTGCCATAAAAATCATCCACCAAGATAGCCATAGAAAATGAGTCAAGAAAGAGAACAAAACATAAATTTAACTGGGGAGAACATTAACACAAAGCTATTTATTAATAGGCAAGACATAAAGATGGAAATGAATAGCTGTAAATATCCAACCTTGTCACCTAAGAAGAGCAAAAAATTTGATTTAAACAGATGAGGTGGAAAAATATTTCAAAATGTTTAGCCTAAGTCAACAATAAAGCCCAGGCAATGATAACTGTGTGGAAAATTGATCCTAAAAATGATGAAATTCAGTTAAGGCAAAAATCAAAGCAATTTCCCAAGACTGCAAATATGTAAGGTATTAGCTGGCTACTCTCCAATTAGAAGCACATCTCTCTTACTGAACCATCTCTATATTCATGTACTTAGCTTGATTTATCAGCTATTTTAAGTTACCTGCTCAGTGTATCATACTGATACTCCTAAATTCACAATAAACATCACACTCCTATGTTGCTTTTTCCCCCCAAAAGACAGCTATTTGATTCATTGTGAATTCTCTTTAAGATTTTCACAATGACTCAACAGAACTTCACCTCAGTAAGTATTAGACCAGTCTTCTGTCCTCTCCAGGAAAGACTTCTGCTCACCACCTTTACTTCCTCAAATTCACCAGTAAAATAACTAGTAAAGTTAGACACATCCTTATGTGCACCACCCAATTGTCTAAGTGCTAAACTTGACCAAAATGTCTTCTCAGAGGTAGTTACACCCAAACACTTAGATAAAAGATAACCAACTTAACTTTAACTTATTAGAAAGACAGTTGACTCAAAACCATAATCCTGTCTAATAGCTTCCTGCCTTTCTAAATGCTTGCCATTTTACAAATGCAGTAAGAGGTGTTTATTTCAGCTGCACACAGCAGAAGAAAGCACAGCGATAACTGAAGGAAAAAGGATTCAATGCTTCTCTGAGTTCAAGTTCTTCTGTTTGTTTTTTTTCTTTTACCATTACATTTTTCTTAAACCCTCAATCTGGTCTTCTACTTGTGGCTCCTCAATCTATGAGATTATCAATTATCAGTATAACAATTAGCATTACATTCTACAGCTCACTTTCCCAGAAATCTAAAGCAGTGCCCTCAGGGCAGCTGATCTAGGACAAGAGGGCACGGGCTTAAACTCTGCCAGGTGAGGTTTAGGTTGGATATTAGGAAGAAGTTCTTTACAGAGAGTGATCTGGCATTGGAATGGGCTGCCCAGAGAGGTGGTGGATTCACCGTCCCTGGTGGTTTTTAAGATGAGGCTGGATGTGGCACTGAGTGCCGTGGTCTAGTAATCACAGGGGGGTTGGATCAAGGGTTGGACTTGATGATCTCAGAGGTCTTTTCCAACCCAGTTAATTCTGTGATTCTATACCACTGACAGAATTTGCACCGGCAAACCAGCATACCATTGCAGAAAAAGAAATAACAATCATTAAACTGCCTTAAATCAAATGTGAGCTGCCTCATAAATATCAGACACTGGGTCCTCACCAACTTCTAAATACATGTCTCAGTACACATAACATCAGCAAAAAATGGAACTGCAAACAGCCACAACAATCTCCATTACGTGAGGGGTTCTGGTTTGTATTTTACAATTCCCTGAGGTTTCAGCAAAGTGGAGATCAAGGAATGTATCTAATATCAAAATTAAAAGTAGTAAGATGGTGCTATTAAGACACACCAGCAAACATGACTGACAACAGAAGTAGAATTGGGAAAGGTTTTGGGGAAGTTAAGAAGGTTGTAAACATTCTAAGGAAAGGGAGAAAAAGAATGAGTTATGCAGGTAATCAAGGTGATACAGAGAACCTGGAAGGGGTTGAGTGGAAGCAGGACAGGCAGAACTTGAAACATAGAGGAATGAGTGACTTCCATTTATTTTCTCCTCTGAAAAAAAGACTCGTAACAGACCAGGCTTGGAGTAATGCAGACAATATGTTAGCAGTGGAATAGTGATGCACAGATATTTATTCCCTTGGGTGCCATACATTATCTGTAACACTCTACACATGCACGCACTTTCGATCAGCTTAAGAGGAACAGGTGTTAGAGGATGGGGACTATTTAGCCTACTCTGTGGTCTGGGGGTTATCAAGTTCACTCATTTCAAAAATATTATTTGAGTAATGTGATGTTCCCTAAAAAAGAGAGGCCTTTCAGAAACTGAGTGATTTTGACCAAGGCTGCTTAAAACCCTGTGTTGAATTTACTGGTTGATAGCAGTAAAACCCTAGTGCTGAACCAGACAGCCATGGAGATACTACAACAATCTCCAAAGTTTAGTACAACTTAAAATAGAAGCTTTTTTGTTAAGATGTACTGAAGACGCTGGGGACAAACATCACTTCTGGAGAAATAAAAATCTGTTAAAAGGTTTAAGCAAAGTTATGGGTAGGAAAACAAATGAACAAAGAAGCAAACCCACTCAAACCAGACAAACATTTTAAAAAAATTAAAGATTTTCTAAGAAAATGAAAAGCAAACCAGCAAAAGACTGTGCAGAGAAAGCGAAACTAGAAACAAAAAAGGAAAGAATAATCAGGATTTGCTAATGCAGTGAGAACAGACTTTAAAGAGAACCCTGCACGTCTCCAAAACTTAACAAACATTTGGATCATCACCAAAACATGATTATGATCATGGAATAAAAAGCAGAATAGATGATGGAAAGGGAGAAAGCTTGAGGTAGCAGGGTATTGTGCTCAAATAAAGTTCTTGAAAAACATATGGAATTAGGGTAGTATTGACAAAAGAACAGAGGTGTGTAAAGAAACTATGAATATGGCAACACTTGAGACTGGGAAGAATAGGGTTAAAGAATAAACTAACAATTTAACAACCAGAACAATAAGGTTCTGGTTCAGCCCTTAAAACTGGTGGAAACAAGTGCAAGAATTAATTTTAAGAAAGAGCTTAAGAAATCCACAGAAGGCAGACATTACATAGTTTACAAATAAATTTAACTAGGTAGATCCCAAATCCTGTTCCTACACATCTCCCTATTGTTACAGAAATATTCTGGAAAAGAAATAAAAAAAGCCAGTAAGAAAACAAAGTCCCTGAGAAAGCATCCAGAACAGCGAATTTGTGCCAGAAAATGAAGAAACAGCTTGTACCAGAAGCTGTTCCTAAATACATAGTGCTGTACTGGAAGGGTTGGCAATCACTGACATAAGGTTTTTATATCAAACAGTAGCCTAATCTAGGACTCATCTCAAAAAAGAATTAACAAAGGAAGACCACCAATGCCTTGCCAGACTTGTGTCTAACTTATGCAGTTCATATTGTCACAACTCCATGGATTATTTCAGTTCCTGCAATTCACTGCACTGTTGCTTGACACAAAACTAAACAGAGGAGCAACTCAAGCACACCACCAACATAACTCTGTTCCAAGTTTACTGGTGGTAAAGAGACAGCAAGACAACATGAGACAGATGAAAACCCTCTGTCCCTGACAACTTACAGTGGTGAGTATTTGTGGGTGATGTCATATGCTGGCACCAAAATACTCCCATTTAGAAAAATGAACCTTTTAGGGCAAAAGTGATCTCACCCGAACACAACATGTCACCATCTGCATCACAATGACTTAAGAGCGGTCCAAGAGGATGCCCTATAAAATGCTCCTGCCCAGCTCCACAGTTCTTCCAGAAAAATTTGAGACTAGTCTTCTGCAAGAATAAACCCTCTTGTCTGAAAAGCCTTGCACAGAGCTGATGCTGCCACTGACCTTAAACAACAACACCTATGGCCTTACACAGTGACAAGTCATGGCCAGCATCAGCTGTCATCCTATGTCCCTTTATCCCTTTTCCTCCAAGTGGCAACAGCAACCGTTTGTCTCCTCCCTGCCCTGCCAGTGACATCTTTCCTTACTTCCCTGAAGTAACAGTACAACCTTACCTGGCCTCCATATCCACCTCACACTGTCAAAGCACAGCAGAACTGTGATGGAACATATAATGCCTTTCTTCAGGAAAAAAAGAGGAGGCAGCAAAAAAGCTTTGTGTGCAGGGAAAAGAGGCCAGGCCTGCCCAGGGAATCGGGAAAAGAGGCTTTGTGCTATTAGAGCTATGAAGAGAAAGCAGAGTCCATAGGAAAGAGGGAACAAAGAAAAGCTGCTTCCTGTCCCTCCAGCTGACTGACCTTCAGCTGAAGATTTCTCCTTAAAAAAGATTTTTGATCAGGAACCTTTAAAACCTGTTCTCACTACCACAACTGAACTGAAAAAATACAAGTCTTTTCTTGAAACAATCACTCCCCTGTCACCATCACCAACAGTTTGCCAGACACTGAACCATCAGAGTTCTGTGAATGTAAGCAAGTCCTCCTCTATTTCATTTCTTTGGTCACAAAATCTACTCAGACTTGGTCTTCCACAAGGCTCTACTTTTTTTACCCATAACCCTTAATGCAACAAAGCACTTACCAGTGGGAAGCCCTTTTCCCCTCAGCCTCTCCCGAATAGCCTGGCTCCTGTCTGGCTGCAATTTTCTATCTCCATTGCAAGACAATTGATCCATCTGCAAAAAAAGGCAGTAACACAAAGTTAAATATTGAAAGAGCTCACATTAACATGAAACAAGCATTGTTTAAGTAAATGAACAACACTAGTCAGTGTCAAACAGTTAAGTTCAAGTGCAGAATGGCAGTTCAAGCTTTTTCATAAAAAGAAAAGGTTCATCAGTGAGAATATCCCCTAGAATTACCCATATTTTAATAGTTTGTGCATTATTTTACTACATGTTTGGTCTACCTTTTTTTCACTAAGAATAAATTAAGTTCATTTAAATACATTCCATGTCTACGGCAAACTGAAGGTCCAGCAACACAGAAAAACCATCTTCCATGACTGCAACATGACTGGAACTTGTGATTGGCCTGAGGAGCTTCCTGTGTAACAGGATGTAGCCTTGTACCCTCACGAAATTTATTAAAATCTTGTACCCTCACGCAATTTTTAAAATCCCAAGCACACATTTGTGAGAAGTCTCTTTAGCCCCTCAGGCCCATTTCTTTCCTTTCAGGCTTAACTACTCCTTACCTTTTTTTTTTTTAAAATCACTACTTCCCTAAGAAAAGCTCTTTCACATGTACAGTCATTGAAAAAAGGGCTTATTTGCTATAACAAAAAATCCTTAGTAAGATCTTTGATAAGGCAGAAACACAACTTGGGACAGCAGCTTAGCTGGGAGGAGGGAAGAAGGAATCAAGGACTTCTATCCATTACAGTTACAATCCAACTCAATTAGCATTAAACAGACTGAATCAGCCTTGTGCTGTACTGCCCTTTAAAAAGCATATTAACATGGAAAATGAAAACATTCAAACGGGGCCTCTCAGCTGTACTTCACAGACCACCAAATGACCAGTCACAGAGCCAAGACCTCTCCAGCCTTTGATAAGGCCAATCAAGATTAGAGGCATGCCAATCTTGGAATAGCAAGTGTTACTCTGCTTCTAAAAAAACAAATTTATATGTTTTTCCCGTTAACTGAAATTCCAGCACCCATACAGAGCACCAAACACTAAAACCAGCAGGGATGGCTAGCTAAGGTGCACAAAAACACAACTGCACAGCTATGTCGCCGTTGTTCTGTTAACTCAGTTCTATTCAGCTATTTTTTTATGCCTTCTTGCAAAGCCAAAGCAGTGACATTTTATGAATTAAAAAGGTAACTGACAGAGGAAGTTAGCAGAGCTTCAGCACTGGGTAACCGTCACCTCCTTCATTATCAACATGGTATGGGAGGTGGGAACGCACTTGCTGGATTCGGCTCTCCACTGGATTTCAATACAAGCATTTGGGACCACTACAGCTGTCTTTGGCAGGCCAGCCTAGATTAGTCTGTCACACTAACCCCAGACTCCCACTGAAAGCCTGCTGACAAGAACAAGAGGAGGAAAGGTAGAAAATTTGCTAGGCAGAAAGGGCCATGAAGAACTTGGAGAATGACGACTCACTTTCCACAGTGGCTGTTCCTATAGCTTGAGCCTGATTTAAGGATCTTTATTTTAACAGTGTCACTGATTAAGGCCCTGTAGCCTTTTATTTTACTGAATCACAGACCAGCTCCACTACACAAGACTCCAGACATCACAGCGAGGAGCACTGGACTGACAGACATAACCTCAGAGACTAGACAATGCTTTGTGGAGCTCAGGCTCAGCAATATTTCTGGAGGCCTGGCTTAATCAGCTGCTGCCAAATGTTAGACAAATGCAGGGACCTCTCACATTCTGTAAGCATTTCAAAACCACATTTATGAAGAAACTATCAAACAAATCAGATCATAATTTTTTTCAAAAAAGGAAGCATCAGCAAATCAAAGTTTTTCAGGACCATCATATCACTTCAGCAATAATAAACTGCCCAGCATTTGTTTTAATTATAAACAGAACACAAGGAAAGCAAGAAATGGTCAGAGAATAATCTGACAATATTGACAATTTATTGCACCCATCTTTAAAAGGGTAGAAAGGAGGATCCTGAGAACTACTGACCTGTCAGCCTCACCTCTGTGCCTGGGAAGATCATGGAACAGATCCTCCTAGGAGCTATGCTAAGGCATGGGAGGTGATTTGTAACACACAGCATGGCTTCATCAAGGGCAAGCCCTGCCTGGCCAGCCCAGTGGCCTTCTATGATGGGGTGACTATATCAATGGACAAGGGAAGCGCTACAGATGTCATTTACCTGGAATTCTATAAAGCCTTTGACACTGTCCCCTACAACATCCTTCTCTCCAAATTGCAGGGAGGGAGATTCAACGGGTGGGCTGTTAGATGGATAAGAAAGTGGTTGGATGGTCACATCCAGAGGGTCAGTGGCTCAGAGTCACAATGGGCAGCAGTGACAAGTGGTGTCCCTCAGGGCTCTGTGTTGGGACAACTGTTGTTTAATACCATCACTAATGCCAAAGACGAAGGGATGAAGTGCCCCCTCAGCAAATTTGCAGATGACCCCAAGCTGAGTGGTGCGGTTGCCACACCTGAAGGACGGGATGTCATTCAGAGGGATCTGGACAAGCTTGAGAAGTGGGTCCATGGGAATATCACGAGGTTTAACCAGGCCAAGTGCAAGGTGCTGCACCTGGGTCAGGGCAATCCCAGTTATCAGTCAAGGCTGGGGGATGAACAGATTAAGAGCAGCCCTGCCAAGGGGACTTGGGGATGCCGGTGGGTGGGAAACAGGACATGATCCAGCAATGTGAGTTCACAGCCCAGAAAGCCAAGTGTGTCCTGGGCTGCATCAAAAGCAGCGTGGCCAGCAGGGCGAGGGAGAGGATTCTGCCCCTCTACTCCACTCTGGTGAGACCCCACCTGGAGTGCTGCATCCAGCTCTGGGGTCCCCAGCACAGGAAGGACATGGACCTGTTGGAGCAAGTCCAGAGGAGGGACATGAAGTTGATAAGAGGGATAGGGCACCTCTCCTATGAGGAAAGGCAGAGAGAATTGAGTTTGTTCAGCCTGGAGAAGGCTTAGGGGTGACCTAATTGTGGCCTTCCTGAAGGAAGCCTACAAGAAAAATGGAGAGAATATTTTTACAAGGGCCCTTAGTGACAGGACAAGGGGGAATGGCTTCAAACTGAAAGAGGGTAGATTTAGATTAGATATGGGGAAGAAATTCTTTACTGAAAGGATGGTGAGGCACTGGAACAGGTTGCCCAGGAAAATTGTGGATGCCCTACCCCTGAAAATGTTCAAAGCCGGGCTGGATGGAGCTCTGAGCACCTGGTCTAGTGCAACGTGTCCCTGACCATGACAGGGAGGCTGAAACTGGATGATCTTTAAGGTCCCTTCCAACCCAAACCATTCTTTGATTCTATGACAACTTACGGTCTCCCTTTATAACTTGGAATAATTTAACTATTCTGAAGTTCTGCTGTGATGGTTTAGTTGAAGACAGAAGTTGCCTTTCAGGAGTAGTAACTTTGCAAGATGAGTTCATGTAGTTTCTTTGACTTCTAAAAACAGTTTGACAGATTGGTCATCATTAGACAATAAAATCAATAAAATCCTCCACAATTCTCATATCCAAGAGCTAAACAGAAGTGCAAGAGAATTGGCACACTGCCTAAAGAGTCCTTCTTTCTGTTAATAAGCAACTCTCCAGAAGGCAAACATAACTAAGATAAAGAAAACTCACAGCAATCATTTTTGAAGCATTTCAAGTAGCAACAAGTCTAAGGCTTGCCCTAGAGTTCATCATCTTGTTCTGTGTCTCTTTTTTTTTTTTATGAAGACACAGTTCACAAAATTGTCTTCCTCAGAAACTCATGAATGCATGTTCCAGGAGGAATTGTCAAGTGCACAAACTTGTAACATGGGGAGAGAAGCAGTTCTTTTGACCCTTCTCAAAACTGCAACATATCAAAACAAGACGAAGAATGACTGCAGAGTGACTTTTGCTCTCTTCCTGCTCATCTCCATTATTTCTCAAAAACTGACACGAACTTACCCCAGAGAGGCTTCCCAGAACCAGTCTGACCAACTGTTTCACATATGAAAAAGAAGGGGCACAGTTACTGTTCCTTATGTGGGCACTGCAAGCATCCAGGACAGTCCGTACAGATACACGGGCATAAATGACATCTTCACACATGCCGAGGAGGATGCTGTTGAGATGGTCTCCGAGTCTGATAGGCTAGTGACAAACAAGAACAGGAGAAATCAGTATTACAAGTGACTTGTGCAACACTCAGAAACCAAAGACATTCAACAACACAAAATAACTATTCATGAGATTTATTGCCTATGTTATCTGACTGCCAATTTGAAAGTCCCCATCTAGGTGGTGAAAAAATAGTGGCTGTAGAATAGGATACAGGCATTCAGCATCTAGATTCAATTTGTGCTCTGCAACATTCTGGCCCAAACAAGCTGCCTGATCTGTAAGGTCAGGACACCAATGCTTTCCTTTCTCAAATGCTTAATGAATAAGTGAAGACAAAATAAAAGTGAGAAGATTCAGAGCAAGTTTTCTCCTTTGATTTTGAACATTCTGCCAGTCAGTCAAGTATAAAATCCAAGTCTCACTAAAATTGTTTTGTAGAACCCTCTATGCTCATTTTGTGTAGTTCCTCACCTCACCAATGTTTTGCAGCAGATGTGTTAGCATTTCCAAATTCGAGAGACACCATCAAACAATATCAACAAAAAAAGCAAGGAATAAAATAACAAAGCCACTGGTTAAGGAAGCAGAGCTTTGCAACTGCAGGACAACACCCATACAGTTAAAAAAAAAAGAAGTAAACCTAGATTTATTTCTATTCTACCCATTCAGTTAATGCAGCACACTGAACGTGGAATATCCCTCCTCAGGGTATGCAGCAGCCGGCGATAACACTTGTTCTCAGATGCCGCAAGCACTTGGGACTTGAGCTTTCTGATCTGGAGCTCTCCCAAAGTGGGTGGTTACCCACAAAGTACAAGCATTGATGCTTTTTGCATCACAGAGTTCTTCAAATAATTAGTCTTCCAATCTTCCCTGCATGAGTACTCTTAAGGTGTACCATTAAAAAAAAAAAAAAGTGCTCTGGACCACCCTGATTTAATTAACATAGGCTTTTCCCATCTATCACTTCTAACTAATCATAAAAAAATCACTCCCATATTCAACCACACTCCCAGCAGAGAAGCAGCTCATTGACCAACACAGCAGACAAATATAGAAAATATATTATAAAATGGGAAAACCTGCACATGCAAATTAACATCTAAAAGTAATGCCAGACACAAGACTGTCCTTTTGCCTCCACTAACTCCACAGGGAAGAGGCACCACATGAGAATATCCCAAAGGTATATTCTTTCCAGGCATGCCTCACCACACCATCTTTGGGAAAATACTACTTTATTAACAGGTAGAGTGTGTTTGCCCACTGCATTACTGAGAAACTGTTGCTACACTCAAATGCCAAAGGAAGAAACAAAACAGGGACTCAAATTAACGCCTACTTTCTGCTCAACACCTCTATCTACTTTAAGTCCGTCTCCCACTACTGCCGAATACCGTTCCGTTCATCCTGTAGAAGACAGAGGAATTACTGTCCAAGAAATTACTGGGGCTTTTGGGACAGGCACAGTAAGCATTATGAACAGATACCCCTAAACAGTCAGAGCTTCAAACTGTTTTATTTTCGCATTCAGGCAGCTACTTCCAAATAAGTACAACTGAGAATCCAACTACCACTCTGCTAAAGAAAGTATTAGGAACTGATCCTTACATTGTGGAACAGCCTTTCCAAACTTCCTTCCTTATTTTACACATAACACCAACTAGTAGGATCAAACCCAAATACGAACCACAAATTGCCTCTCTCCTTGAGCTGCACGATCCTGCAGTTCCAAGTCCATCATTGAGAGCTTTTCCAGATGCACTTCATCTTCTTTTCATTCTTTTAGACATTTACTTCTAAAAGTTTAATTGGGGGCAGGGAAGAAGCACCCAGGAAGATGATGAATCACATTATCTTCAGTCAGTTTTGGAAAGACAGTCTAGGAGTTCTGCTGGGTGTGTAAAATAACCCCACTGAGCAATAACACTGGCTCTAAGCAGTCTGCAACTGTGTCTACATTGACTGACAAGTCAATAGCAAGAGTCTACTCCCTGTTCCAAACAATTCATACCCTTTCTTGGCCATTGTGAAACCCAAGTATCTGTATGTGCCAAGTCCAGACTCACAGAACTTATGGCAGCGTAGAGAACGAGTGCTTTATTATGTGTAAAACAACAACGTTATTTCAATATTTGTTTTTTATAATCCTAAACCAAAACAAATTATTTTCTCTTTTGTCATCAGCCTCAACTGTTCTTTCAGCCTGTGGCACTACAGGATAGACTAGCTATTCATGGTAACTAAAAGAAATGTACTATCAGCACCTTCTTCCTGCAAGACAACACCACCAACACCCTCACACACTTCGCAGTAAAAAGCTCCAAGTACAGAAAAGAAAACCTCTTTACTGTGCAGGTGACCACACACCAGAACAGATTGCCCAGAGAGGCTGTAGAGTCTCCCTCACTGGAGATATTCAAGAACTGTGTGGACACAATCCTGTGCCATGTGCTCTGGGATGACCCTGCTCAAGCAGGGAGCTTGGACCAGATGATCCACTGTGGTTCCTTGCAACCCTAAACCATTCTGTAAAACCCTGTGAAATTCTCTTCACAGTCTCATTACGAGATGCTGTGTTAACTCCAATGCAGAGTCAGTCAAACTATCAAGTCTGAAGTTGCAATATTAAATAAAACCAAATCTAAACTTACCTGACTTTGAGGAACTTCGTGGTCAGCTCCCCAAAAGAGTGCCATACCAAGGGAATATATATGGACCTGTCATGACACAAGACATTCGTCAACTCATTGACCATGACTGGAAAAGCACAGTTTTAAAGGAGAGCAACAAACTTAACATCATTTTCTGGACTGTATAAGTAACATACACTAGTGATGGTTCGTTCTACCAAGCTATTGGTAATATTTATGCTACTTAAAGCAACAAGTTTATTAAGTAATTCTGAAGGCAATGAAGAACAATTACAGGGACACCAATAAATTAAACATTCACTGAAGTTACCCTTTTCACCAACTAAAAGCAAAACATCTTAAGTTCTAGATATATAAACTGACAAGATCTGTGCAGACTCAGGTGCTTCATATACAGATTAAAAAAAAACTTAGATGTAATGAATAGACCCAAGAGAACGTAGAAATTATATAAATTTTCTTCTTCCCACACTAAATTTGTAGGGTTCCTAAAAATCACACATGTAGAACTAGCTTAAGGTCACACAAGTGAATTCTCTGTAGGCTCTTCAAGGAGTCTGTTCAAGACAACAGAATATATTCTTAAAACTCAGAAAAAGAGTAACACAAATATTTCTCTTTTTAGACCAGATTGCTTGAAAGTCATCATACTATTACTGCAATCTGTGGGGAATTAATCCCAGACACAAGTATCATGTATTTTTAGATTTCCATAAGAAACCAGAAAAAAGTTTCCTTTTTATGTATTCAAAAGAGCAACACACAGGTCTGTGACAGCGTAAGGAAGCAATTACTAAACATACTTAGAAACAAACCGTTACTAAAATTGTTCTTGGAAATTCTACGCGCCTTATTCATATAAAACAGAAATTCAACGCGCTCAGAGAAGCACTCCCATACTGAATTTCTCCCACTAAAATCTGGTGGGATGGTGTCTGTCTATCACGGTGTATGAGTCAGCACAGGACAGAAAGGTTTCCATCAGTCTAAGGCAGCGATACAGCAGATCCTGCTGACACACGGTTCCTCACTGCTGTGATTCAGTCCCACTGGCTGACACTGAAGATGGAGCAATGAGGCCACACAGATTCGCAAGAAGGATATTCAGGTAGAGAAAAAAAAACAGAGAAACAATGATTTCCTTTGTGATAAAGCCGGAGCAAACCCGCAGAGAATTTCTCTGAGACTGTGCTCAATCTCCACACAAGAAGGGAAAATAAGGAGGCAAATTTGGTTGCCCGTGACACATTTGGGCAGGATTGCAGCAATACACACAGGTGTAGGTGCAATGGACACAGCAAAGTACACAGGTGCAGGTGACACACTGCTTTACCTAGACACAAATAAGTAGCCAGCACTGTGTACCTAACACAGGCTCACCCACCAGCCTCCTTTCCCAGAGGTAAACAATGTATAAGGTCTCTCTGGTACACGCAAAGATCAGATGAGATCAGTAGTCAGAGACATGCATCAAAGGGTTCTCAGTTAATATCACTGCCCATTCAACCAGAAACATTATCTTCCAAATACTGAGAAAATTGTTCTGTATCTGGTTTACCACCCATTACCCTTTCAAGTAAAATACTTGAAAGTCTCCCTTACATATCCAGATATACTGGATATAAACTCCCCAACTCCTCCCATCCCCCAACAGTGCAAGAACAGCAATTAGAAGTGTCTATAATAAAAATTGTTAATTCTAATCAGAGACATGGTCATGGTCCGAAGTCTGTCAGTATTCAGGAAGCATTTGAACAACAGTCAGACACATTTCACTCTCGGGCTACCCCTTTGGAATCTAGAGCTGGACTTGACAATCCTCATGGGTGCCTTTCAAGTCAGGATATTCTATCACTCTATGATTCTGAGCTTCAACATAATGAAAGATCTTTCCAAAACCAAGAAGTGAAGTCAGACCCCTAAACTAAAACATGAACTAAACCTAAACTACTAATCCACCTAAAAACAGCTTTCAGAATAAAAGCATTTACTCAAAAATTCTAGTTAACTTTTTTACTACGATTCTTTTAATATTTCCCAAAATAAATCAATGTCAAATTCATTTCCCAAATTAATCTTCCATTATAATTTAGAGTGGCTTGCTTACTCTGTTTCCAATAAGCTTGCACTTACCTCAGATTTATTTTGGATTCAAATTGACTGTATGTTTTGGAATCAAAAGGGTATTAATTTCCTATAATTTTCTTTTCTAATATTTATCACTGTTAATTTGTCTTAGCAAACACAGTCATAACTCCAAACACAAATGCAACTCTGTCACTGCCTGTTAAAAAGCCGTGAAAACAAGACATTTTTCTGCCTTCAGCAGCTTTTAGAAGAACAATCAAAAAGAAAAACACCAAAGATTTCCAGTAAATTAATTCAGTGAACTACAGCCAGTTGTTACAGAACAGCGAAAAGAAGGTTTAAACATGTTAAAAGTTACCACAGTCAGCAAAACAAGACTTAAGAAACATGAAGTCAACACATTTCTTGCAGTAACCAGTATGTACCACTCAGTTTAATATGAATGCAAAAGGAAGCAGTCAAAAAAGGAGGGACGCACATATAAGTTATTTATCAGCCCTACTAACTTCAACTAATAAAGCCATAAGAGGACACAAATTTTTGTACAAAGTTATGTTTTAGGGAGGTTTCTTCTTCCATATACGCAAATCACCTTGCATCCGGCAAGCAGGGTTATACTGACAGCAGGAAAGGAATTCACAGCACCATAATCAGAGGGGATTAATTAGCATTGCATTTACACAGAATGCCAGTGTCTGGTCATTGCCAGTTGACATGCTCTGTATTGGAGCTTACAGGCCACAGAGGTCCCTCTGTGTAATTCCTTCCTAAAGATCAAGAAACATCACAGCATGGCTTTTAATAGTAACAGCCCTCTATTTATTTCCAAAAGAAAGAAGTAGCGCACTGAATACTGGCACAGAACAAAGAATGCAATCAGCTCTGAAGAAGGCCACAAACTTGTCACTTGAAAACTTTTTCTGCACTTTTAAAGGCCTGTTTTGTACATTAACTTCAGAGTTGGCACTAGAGGTAACGTTACTATCTTCAAAAGTGTTGTCCCTCTTGAAAGAAGATAAACAATTCCAACAGTATGACCAAAGAACTTGGCAGCTGCATCCTACATAACAGAACCCAAATTTGCATTGATGTCAGTGTAATGTTTACTTCTCTATCAAACCTTTTAACCTAAGTTGCCAATTGTTTATAGTTTTCTCACAGATAAAATTATAAGCATATTTTATGACACCATTAATTTTGACAACATGCAGGGCAAGAGGGATGTCTAAAGGGCTTGAGAGTAACTGAGGAAACTGATTTTTCAGTAGGTATTCGGTAATACAGTCCTAAAGAAAACTGACCAGGTTAGAAGAAAAAAGCTGCAAACACAAAATATTCAACACAGGAAAACATGTTTTAGTAGTCCTTATGCACACAACAACTATCAATGCCAATACCACTTTCCTCTGGAGGAAGAACATGTTGCTGTTCTTCCTGGAGGAAGACTGCCAAATGTCATAATTGTTCCCAGATTACGAAACTGGCTGCGGTTAGCTTCCCTCTCCAAGGATTATCGATCCAGAGAAACCAAGGAGATACAAATAGAGCACCACTTCCTTTTTACTCCCACCTCTAAATATCTTTCTCTGGAAAACCATTCCCTTGGCTTAGTCAAAGTGTTACCATTTGCAACAAGTTCTTGTTAAAAAAACATCTGAGAAGTCAGTCCATTTTGACTGTGCCTATCAATGACCTGGGGGAAATCACAGATACAAACCTTACCTGCCTGAATCTCTCCCCATGGGGAAGAGTTAAAAAAGAAAGGTGGAAAGGAGCAATTTCACATGTAACTGAGGAATACTTATGCTAATTAAAACAAACGTTTTCTTTTGAGATGAGTGTAGGAATATAACTTTTGTCAAAGCCCTGGACTGCTTGAGTAATTCCTTTTCTTACTTCTCAGATGCATGATGTCACTGAAATGTTTTTCAAACAGAAGGTGAAGTGTTGTTTGAGACTAGTTTTAAGGTCATTTATTCTGCGCAGCCATTGCCCAAGCACGGCTCTCAGTAGCATATATGTAACCAGGACCTGTAGAGACTCTTCTTCATAACTGCCCACAACCATTATCACTATTCCAGTTTTATGAACAAAAGCGAAGCAGGAGGATCCCTCCCCCCTCACACAAGAAATCACACGTACAAATCACAAACCCCAGGGACACAAAAAGGACAACTTAAAGCTACTTCGTGAAGGGATCAACAGCAAAAGAAAACAGCTGCCTGCCAAGGAAGAGGTACTGTACCTTCTCAACATCTGACAGGGATGACAGCGAATGGTTCTGCAGAACCTCCGGTGCTGTGAATGCTCGCAGGTCTTGTTGGGAGACATTTTCATCAGTAAATGATACACTGCCAGACGGAAGCAGCAGGAGAGACCACGGAGAAATGATGAATCCCAGAGCAGTAGGATCAGCTGTAATTGAAGAGTAAAAAAAAAACCAAACACCCTGAAATTAAATCCATGTTGTTTGATGCCCTTGCTTGATGTCATTTTACTATCAGCCTACATATTATCAATGGAATAGATTCACGCTTCCTTTTCCACCTGTGGTGTTTCATAGCCACAACAACCACCTCAATTTTAATCATGCTGAGGAGTAACACCTATCTTTTTTGACTACACTTTGCTATTGCTCATACCAGCAAGCTCAGGAAGAGCCTGCTAAAATACAAGATCTCCTGTCCTCAAGCTATTTCATTTATTTTACAGCTGACTTATAAATTGCTCATTTTTTGTAGCGCACATGTCATTAAAGCTAATTCCTACCATGGCAATGGGGTTTACTCTTATAGAGCACTTACATAGCACTACTGCAACAGCAATGGTTTGAAGAGAGAAGGCAAGATAAGTAGAGAGATTAAATGCTCCTTATTACAGTGGCAGACAGAACTGGACAAAACAAAAGTTTTTGGGTACGGAAGTCCTTTTTGCCCTAAAGTGAAAAAAATATTACAGATGTGAAAAAAGGAAAGAATAATTCTAGGAGCAGTAGAAGTGGGCAAAGAAAACCTGAAACCTTAGTAAGATTGCCCATTCAAAACTTGTGAATACATACTTGAAAACAGCAGAACAAGCACTGAAATAGCAGAGCCAAAAGTGACCAAGAAAACTTATTACACTCCGAATATGTAAATTGCCAGCTAGGTTTCTGATGTCAGATAATGCTGCTGTGAAATTTCTGGCCACAGACTTCCCCTAAAGAAAAAAAAAAAAGGAAGGGTCTAGGGGCCAGGCTGCACACACAGGGGAGGGTATTAAACCCCCAAATGTGCCTTGAATTAAGGCAGAAAAAGGAGAGACCATTTCCTTGAGTTAAAACACTTTCTACACCTCAGACATGAATCAGCTCAATTTCACTGAAGGAGGCACAAGCTTTTAACTAAGTTAAAAAAAAAGTTAACTTTTATTTTTCCATAGGCAAAGAGGCAATTGCTCTGTCTTCTGCTACATGATATATCAATGAGAAAACACACATTTGAATGCAAAGTCCTTTTCCTTCTACATAGTAAGCAACAACAGCAGGACAATAATATCCTCCTTCAGCTCCATTAACAACATTTTCCACTCTCCAATCAGCTCAGGATGTTCCTACAGTGCTGGTTCCTAGACTGCTCAATTATCTGGTAATCTAGAATATTTCTAATCTCCTAGGAAATGTATTAAGTTACGTCTTGCAGGTATCAGATGTAAAAGGATCTACCAGGTAAGTCCTTCAGTTTTCTAACCCCACTTCCTCTGAAACAAAGCAGAACAACTGCTGTTCACTGTTGTGCCAGTAAGTTCTGATGCTAAACAGAAGAAATGTAAAGGTGAACAGACCTATATGTACATATGAAAAGCAATGCTGCAAAACATTTTTAGGAAGACTACCTTAGCTAGCCATCAACTTTCAAAAATAACCCTGTGTGTATACACCACTGCTACAAAACAATCCAAAGAAGCAACATCTTAAAATATGGTAAGATTTCTTCTTATAAGTCCCAGCTCAGGAACCTTGAGTAATGTGGAGGCTTTAACCTTAATTTGACATTTTTTTATGACAATAAATACATAAAAACTCTTCATATTCTGAAAAAAGAGTTAATGAGATAAAAACTTGATTTAGTTTTAAAACAATTTTAAAAATCCCCACATTTAGTGTGAAGTCTTCCCAATACTAATTTCAACAAACTCTGGAGCATGCATCTGTTCCCTACAGATATAGAGTCTGAATTTATTGATCCACCCACACTCAACAATCTTCATGACCTGAAGTAATGTAGAATGAATGTGATTAATTACAAGTTTAGAAAAAGAGCTGACTTTGCCAAACTTGTTTTGTTGATATTTTCTTAAATTCCTTATTATTACCTTATAATTAATATAGCAGATCATACTATCAAACTTTGGGAATCTATTCTACTGTTCCAAAAGATGAGAGTATAACTCATTCTCCACTTCCTTCCTTAAGGCATGCATTGTAAACCAAAATAACTGTCTCAAAGCTCCAATTAGATAGATTTAACTTAAGAAAATATTTTTCAGTAACACTACTCCTACCCTACCCTTTATCATGTTTTCAGGATAATTTACCAGAGCAGTAAGGGAAACATACTCTCAAAAATACAGGGGAAAACGACAAAAAGAAGTTTAAACCCCCTTTTTCTAAAAGCACTGGAATTCAGGATATGACTGCTGGTCATTTCTCTATCCAACAGGCTTTCAACTGTGCTAGAGCTGCCAGCCTTCTGAGTTAACTCCCGAACTATGCAACTTGGTAACAAAACACTTGTGAGAGCGCAGTTTAACAAGCAGTGCCAAGACAGAGATAAATAGCGTGGTCTTACTAAAAGTGAGACAGTGAACTGGCCTTAAATGCAATAAAAACAGAAATAACCTTCAGCTACAGAGCATCTGCCAAACAAACAAACAAAAAAAAAATCCTTTAAATGCTTTAACAGGATACAAGTAGCCAAAGATAAAAAGACCCACCACATTGTAAGAGACATTACATGAATATAGGATATTTGAAATTGATCTATTTTACAATATATGGATCTATTTTACTATATCGATAGCAGGCAATTTTGAATTCCCAAACTACATTCACAGTTCAAGCTCCTTCAGTTTTGTCTTTTCCCCCCGCTTCTCTCTTAGGCCACAGTCCTTGGCAAAAATGGTCAGAAGGGATGCACATTTCAGCTCTTTCAGAATACAAAACGAGTATCTTTAAAAAGCACAGAACAACTCAAAAATATACACAAGGTTTTCAACACACATCTTGCTTCGCTCTACAGCCCTCACTGAGACAAGTAAGGTTTGTCCTAGAGCAAAGGAACCTGAAAATTTGTATGCTTAGGCCAGGCTGGAGGCAGGCAGAGCACTGACGCATCCCCAGCCATTCCAGGATTATGCCAGCACAAGGGACCACTTATGCCGTAAATCCCACATTCCTTTGGGCTGGTGCAGCATGTCCCTGCATGCCTGGCGTGCAGGGGAAGCAGCACTGAGCACTTCTGCTCCCACTCCCTTGGGCACGAAGGGATGGGACCGCGCAGAGAGTTCTGATGTGATACGGAGCTGCTTGGAAAGCGGCAGCACAGGGGGAAACACTGTGGGAGTAACTGAAGTTGACACTGTCCTGAGAACACGGGAGCAAGAACCAGGGTGAGCAATTAGATCCTGAGATCACACACGTTGTTCCCGAGTTGCTTCCCTGTCAGCATAACACCACATTACACTTCATTGTTCTGCTGACTACATCCAGCAGAGAGTTCTGGAAAGAGCACAGGTAGTAACTGAGCCTCATTTGGTGCAGGGTAGGGGGTGGTGGATGAAGGAAGGGATAAGAAACATAAAGTAAAGAATTTTTAAAAACCCAAGAAAATTACAAAAGACCAGTCTCTTTCGTTCTCAGCAACCAAAAGATCAAATAATACCAGGAGGTGGGAAAAAAGTAAAATCATTCCTTAACAGATATTGGTAAAGGGAAAAAGTCATCATTTAATGCCTGCCAGCAAGGACCGGCTGGAAAATGACAATTTGTTTTTTTCACCTTCCTAGCGCGTTTTCCCTCTTGTCAATCAAAACAATCTACTTCCTCCGCCATCCCAACTAGGTCTGTGACTACTTGGGACCCACCATTAGTCCCCATCAACACATTTCACACTTTGCCTTCCTTTTTTTCATTACACTTACTCAAGCTAAGCAGGTACAATAGTATGTCAACAAGACTTACAGGTCCCCAAAAACCACAGTCTTCCTTCTTCACATCCACTTTTTGATGCTATAACTTCTCTTTACATAAATCATTTCCCACATACAAATTTGCAAGACAGTCAACTTGCAAAGTCTTTCTTTGCTCAACATGTCTTTCTAATATGAGACACATTTTTCCCCTTCTCTTCCCCCTTCCTTTAGATACGTGTCTCCAAACACAAGGTCCAACTATTTTCAGAATCCTCAGTCCACACTTTAGCATAGGAGTTGCCTAAGTGACCTATGAAGTCTTTTCCACTTTCAAGTTTTGATAAATCTTTTCTAGTTAAACCTACCAAATTAGAGGGACGCTGGCTTTATAATTCTCAGCAGCAGTGAGCACAGCACAGCACTCCCCTTACGCTTATACACTCACATTTGAGATTACTTCAAAGGCTTCTTCCTTTGACCTCATGGAGTACTGAGTACAAGATACAGCATGTCTGAAACAGCTGATACACCCTTTCAACAACAAAATAGTTATTGCAGATAATTAAACAGATGTAAGGGAAGGGCAGGTCTGGTATCGGCCTTTTCAAATCTCCAGATTAATCTTAACATCACCAGTGCAACTCATGTCAGATCTGCAACTGAGTCCTAGATTGTCTTTCTCCTTCATTTAACAGCTTATAATATGCTGACAGAACAGCTACCAGAGCTCATCTTCTAAACCACTGATCAGCAACTGGGCATTTCAGTCTAAACTTTCATTGCTTATAATGCTTATAAAATAAATTTGTGAAGTATTTTTAAGGAGTTCAACATCTGCTAGAATTGTAAATATTAATATGGATGAAAATATGCACATTTCTGTATCAGTCACTGAATCAGACATGGTGTGATACACAATTAACCATGTAAGACATGGACTTTCATTCTGTGCTTCTTTTATTAAGTGCTTTGATGGATAAGAAGGTAGACTCACTAAAAGACACATGGAACCTTTATATATCAAGAAGTCATCAAATCTGCAACAGAAGCTCATTTGGGGAATTTTTCCCTAATTTCCAGAAACCAGCTTAAAAAAAAAATTAATTGAAGAACAGGTTCTCAGTTGACAGAGTAATAGCAAGATTCCCAACTTCAAACAAACTACCAAAACTCTAGTAGGATTACATACATAAATAAATGGTTACTTGGGCTGGTAATCCCTTTAAGTGTGTGTGGTTCCTAGGTTTGTGTGTGGAGGCTGCCAACAGATGGCAATTTAAGAGTTGATGACTTCCATGGCCTTTTTATCCCCCTCATTACAAAACAGCTGGAGCACAGACTGTTGAACAATATGCCTTTTTTTTTTTTAAGTAACTTAGTGTACAAAACACTCATCAAAGCTTAAAATTTGTTATAGTGCTGCGTGTGCAGGGACTTCAGAGCTATACACCTGCACTTCCACAATAGTTCTTCTACATCATATGCTTGGAAGAAATGAGTCTGAAATTTAACCAAGGAAACCAAGATTTCTCTGGGATCTCACATTTCCTACAAGTCCTCCACAAATAAAGAAAAAATTAGAGTCAGACAAGCCTACAGGAACCTCTGCGTTCTCTGTTCCTGCACATCCACAATGCACCTTTACAAGCCAGCACAGAAGCAATACTCAAGATGACCAAAAAGTGTTTCTAGATTGCTTCCTTAGTGAAGACAAATCTTCATTAAGGACTGTCTGGTTATCCAAATCTTGCTGGGAGGAATTAGATTGCCTTTATCAACTTTAGCTACACAGTAAAGCTCTTTCATTTGAGTGTCTCTTGATGTGCCTTTTACCATGAGCTATATCCCAGGTTAATTAATAGCATGCCACTGAAAATAGTTTGCTGAACTAGCAGAAAAACAACTCAATAAAACAGCTTCATCTCCAAGAAGAGACTGATTCTTCTGGCACTGATTTTATCTGAATCTGTATTTTGGTCTTCACTGATAGGAAGTGAGATTAGAAGCTTCTGCCACCTTAGTCAGTGTTGGCTGGCAAACATTCCCCTGCCTTAAAAAGCACACATCAGAAGACCTGGGGCAGATTTCCATTTTGCCCTCACATCTTTCAGGACTCGTCCTTCTGAAGGAGGGCTGACTGTGTTCTCGTTGCCAATGCTTGCATGCAGTCTTCACAGCTATTATGATAACTCTTCTCTGAGCTACTCTCAGGACAAGAAAGGGTGAGCTCTTATTTTCAGTGGAGACTTCCTTGGAAAGAATTTAGACCTAGGATAAAGTCTTAAGTGGTTTCACTATTATATACTCATACAACTGTGATCTTGCAGGTGGATTACAAGAGGAGCTCCATGTGTCGGTTCCTGTAAAGTTTACAAGAGTAAACCTCTAATCATTCAAGATCTCTCTTTGATCAAGGTTTTAACAACCTGCCCTCTTAAAAGAAGTCATTC
The DNA here is from genome assembly GCA_013399855.1 of Oxyruncus cristatus. Taxonomy (NCBI): domain Eukaryota; kingdom Metazoa; phylum Chordata; class Aves; order Passeriformes; family Cotingidae; genus Oxyruncus; species Oxyruncus cristatus. The sequence goes on from VXAY01001694.1 coordinate 561,511, forward strand.
TTCTCATTCTCTCTGAGAGACAACAAAGAGTAAAAGAGAGAGAAAGAAGATGTCAGCTTTCCCTTTCTTGCAATATGAGAAGCAGCAGGACAGGACAGTTGGTTAAACTGCAACAACAAACTCAGCATTCCTAATAGAGAACACTTCTTACCACACATGGGCTGTGACCTCACTGGTAAAGGGAACAAGGTAGATTTGTATGGGACATCAAAACCAGCTATAATTCACCTACAGAGAAATATTTTTAAGAAGTTGATAAAATTCATATTTATAATGCTAAGTCAAGCTTGATCAGAAATCAAGCACCATATAGCAGTTTCTGCTCACATCTGCCTTCTTTGGAGGCTGTGAAGTATTCAACAGAGACCACTTTCACAGGTTATGCATTGCACAAGACAGGTCTAGTGTCTGTCTTGACAGACCACCTACACCAAATCTTAAAAAAAAAACCCAAGCCAAAACAACTTAGATGTTGAATCTCGAGGAAATTCTCAATCAAATACATGCAAAAAAAATACAAAATATTTTGTCCTCAATAACAGAGATGTGACCCCTGCATAGCAATGTGGCAAAACAGTGAATCTTTTCGAAGCGTGAGCAGTTCGATTTTTCATAAACAAAACTGAATAAGCTTACATGTGCATGCTTAGATATAAGGAGATGACTCCCATAAATATGCTGAAATACCAAGATGCATCATGTTATCTGAGTCCAGGTTAAAGATGTTACTGAAGCAGTATTTAAGATTTTATTGCCATAAAAAGCAAAAAAAGGGAAAGCAGGGCATTAAGAATTAATGAATTCTAAAGAAAAGACAGGAAAACATAAGGAAGAGCAGCTCCATACTCAGACCTAGTGCTAAAATGTACATTTTTAGCGGTATGGCCGATGCTCAGAGCCTACTAAACTAGGAGAGTGAAGGGGAAATACTTCAACTCTTCTGAAGTACAAGATGACATCACATTTCTCTCAGTAGCTATCTAAGTGTTGCCACTTGAATTCTGGGGAATGATACCTCCTCTGGTCAAGTTTTGCGTTGCTCACCTTTGTCTCACGTGAGGCTACACTTCTTCAGAGCAGACTGGTCATGCCTGCACTGTACTGTACCTATTTATACATCCCCTTCAGAACCAAAGTGCTCCAATGGTCTCAGACTTATTCACCACTTTTTTTTAATGTTTCCATTTCATTTCAATGGGTCTAAAATAATGCAAAAACCCTGTGGAAGCTTCCTACCAAAGTAATCACCACATGAAACTGGATGTACCACAGGTTCTGACAGAACATGAGGTGAAAATATCCTTTGGGCTGGGGTGTAGCTAGGCACTTAACCCAAAGACAACCTAGGAGGAAGTTATCTGGGTTTAGAGCCCAGGAAGGACAAGCCAGTTTACTTGTATGACACCTACACATAACCAAGATGTTTCCAGTTCTGTATGTATCAGTCTTAAAAAACCCTTACCTTTCCTGAACAGCTCTTGAAGGCTCTCTGCACTTTGATTCAAAATAGCCCATATTTCCTCTTCTTGCAATGGTCCTCCCCGAACCTCCAGAGCCTCTGCCAGTGACACATGCATGTTACCTGGGAAAAGAAACAGATTGTTTTAACACTACATAAGAGCTATCTTCTCCTTGCATGCACTGTTCAAGCAGCAATAGCTCATTTTCCATTCTCAGTCACAGAAATTCTCTAACATTAATAGAATCCGTCAAATGCGAATAATATGAAACATTCACCATGACAATGAAGAACTTTGATCACCTGCTATTATGAAGAAATAAAACTTGGGTTAAGACAACAACCATCCATATTAATATTGTAGGCTCTAAATCAATAAACTCAACAAGCTGGCATTAGTGCATATGCTATGGGCAAGAGTTTGCTCCGTTTATAAAAATGACTGACTGATTAGTAGCTATGGATTCATCAAAATAAATCAGCTTTTAACATTATTTTAACAGGTTTAAGATGTTGTTAGGAATATATTTTCACAGGGTGAGTTTGTTATTTCTCAAAGGCTCTGAAGTTGCTGCTGGAAATGGAAAAGACAGTCCCATAAGCAGTTCTTATTGCTTGGAGATCAGTAACTGTTATCAACAGCTTTACATGACCCAATGGTACTGCTGGAGGCTCCTCCCTCTTCCTTTAAATCTCCAGCTGGAGCCTCCCCACCAGCATACAATCCTGGCTCAGATGTACACTCATGGATATTCACCTAACAATTTGCAAGGAGGACAGACTGACTAGCTATGTCTAGTTTCCCAACTGCCTAGGCAGTTTCATCCCTACCATGTGATTTTACTTAGAGATAACCAGGTTTATACACATGGTAACATAAAAGGCTGAATATGCTGCAGTTTCTGTCTGAAAACAAGGGCTTTGAAGATACTTCCTGAAGTACTACCCAGAGCCTTTTCAGCTAGAATTCCTAACCACAGTATTGAAAAATTACATCTTGCTGGCTGCTTTTCAGCACAGTTTATTTTCCCCTTATTTCACAACTTGCCAGTTTTCAGCATTCAATTATTCTGCCTATTTACTAAGTCAGATCTATTTTCAACAATGAACATTCAAAAGTCATCACCAAAAGATAATGGAAGGGAAAGCAGGTCCAGACTACACTTAAAGAAAGACAAAATCTGAATTCCCAAAAGAGAAAAATAAATAGGTCATTCAAAATGGAAACGTCTGTATGGAAAACCCATACAGACTTCTAATAAATGGATGGAAAACCAGAGATAAATGCGTTTCTAGTCAGCATGAGATTCACACTCACCTGGCACAGAGTATCTGGTCTATCATCTGTACCAGGGAATTCTGTGATTTCATGGCACGGTCTCAAATTTCAGTATGTACATCTAGAATCAAACTATCTGGATTATTCAGATTAAAAGATCTCATCTTCTCCTTGAGACCAAAAATACATGAACTGCAACTGAAAATGCTAAATATTCTAAAGGAGTATGCTGAGCATAATAACATCAACAACAATCCCCCCCCAAATCCTCCTCTGTCATTCCCCTTTTCCTCATCCTGCAAAATCCCAAATCCTTTCAGCTGTGATTAAACAATGTGGACTGTTCTGTAGCAGATATAAGCCAATTCCCAATTTAACAACACAAGAGAGACCATAAGCACGTCTGCTGAAGCTCCCAAAAACATTACATCCACAGCAAAAGAATCCTACACAAAACAATTTCTCGATCACAGTAAGAAGCCCCTGGGGATCCACCCAGCCACCCAGGCCTCAGCTGTAGCAGTAAAAGCAACAACATCTGCCTGCATATTACAGACAGCAGTAGTTCAAGAAATAACCAAACACACAACACACCAAACCCAAAACATTTCAAATTGATTTTGAAAGCCTACGGAGAATCCATCAAAAACCAGTCATTACAGACAGAGCCACATGAAAAATGGCACAAATCGGGATTTGAGTGGGACTCTTATTGAAGCAGATCTGTTTAAGTGACTTTTTAGTAGCTTTCTCTGACACTCTGTAGCTTTTCTTCCTGGAAAGTATCTTTGAGCTGCAGTGCTTGTCTGTCACAGCGCTGAGCAGGCCACCACCGCTGGCTGTAAGGATTAAAGAACCTTTCACAAGAAAACCTTCTCTATCACCAAGGAACTGACTGAAGCACGCTGGGGCAAAGCTGTTGGTGGGCAAATACATGGTCAGATTTGTACAACCCACCTGTTAGCAGCCAGGAACCAGTTTAACATGATGGAGCTGACAGTGGAAGCGCCTGGCACAATACATATTTTTCCCCACCAGTTTGTTTGTGCCAGATTTTTTCCACAAGGAAATTTTCACACGAAATTTCACAAGAAATTTGTAGGAATGCTGATGTTTGCAGTCCACGATTTTTCCAAATTCTCTGTCTTCTTAGATTCTGGGAATCTTCAGTAGTATATGGTCCTTTGTGAATACAGAAGCTTCGGTGCAAATACAAAAGCTTTTGGGTTTGTGCAATATCCAAGCGTTTGGATAAATTGCAACATAAGGACAGTATCAAGTAACTTTTGTGAGAGAAAAACATATAAAGTTTTTGTAGAATACCATATCAAAACTATACAGATTGCCTATCTTCTCATCTCATTGCAGTTACGTCAGCAGCTATACAGTCGTAGAACATTCCTTTTCCATCTAAACTATATATTGTCATTTAAATCATGTATTTAAACTCCTGTGTATAAGAACTCCGAGAAAAGCTGGGTGATACCAACAGAAGACAACAGACTAAAAACAACAACCTCTTGAAATGCAGAAAAAACAGAATAAAGATGAGTTGTCTCTGTTATAGAGGTAAACTTTTAGGTGATTTCAACTGAGCAAAGAGGAGGCAATCCAAGGAGAGAGGGTGAGAAGATTTCAGGAAAGCATACAGAATTCAAAACTGCAAGTAAAACAAAGACTTTTCTCTTGTACAAACAGTAAAAGTGTGTTTCAAATACCCAAAGGTGCTGCTGGCAGTCCCTGTGTTTTTCAGTGTTTCAGGTTGACTGGAAAAGAAATCTAGATGCACTGGCAGAGTTCTCAATGGACTCCTAGTCATGTTCCAACAGGCCATATTTCTTGCAATGTTCCTCTCCCCCTGCTGGAATCCTGTGTCTTGCTTCTTTCACTCCTTGTAATGAGAATGGGCAGATTAAAGAATACTGAAAGGTGCACCAAGGATGAGTTCATTTCCCATTTTCTTGGGACAACGTTATGATGGCATCTTAGCATGAAGCCACACCGACACTTTGCTGAAAATGGGATGGGGAGGCTTACAAAGTGAAACCCATCCCATTTCTGCACCTTCCTTCACGTGGTGAGAAGCCCAGATGCAGTCATGGTCAGGAGGCACATCAAAGGGTTAAGTGGTGATATGAACTCCAGAGCTGTTAGGTCGTGGATTACCCATGGACGCAAAAGTCACGCTTGATCACAGCCACTGAACATCCACACAGCACAGAGCACAACATAGTGTCAGAAGACAGCAGACAAATGAAAACAGTTAACAATAGAGATGCACAGAGATGAACCTGGAAGGTTGCTTTCTCTGGGACAGAATTTGCTCCCAGACCACACAGGAGCACTCTTTCCACAGGAAAGGATTGCATCATGTGGAGGCAGCTTTTATGCTCCAGGACAAGTGAGTAAATTCAGGGGCAAATCATTTGTATCAACAAGCTCTGAGTGTGATTTCTCACCCTCCACACCATTCAGCCCTAAGCCATGCAGGCAGCACAGTTACAGGAAAAAATGCCACTTAAGCCAGAGGCCTCTCCCATATCTCAGGTACTTCCTTTAAAAAGCCTGTCTGCCTCATGAGGAGCAGCCGACAGCTCCTCCCTCTAAGACACACAACTCACACACTCCCTGATGAGTGGGATGGGTACTTCTGTGCCTTGCCTGTAAATCAAGCTCAGTAAACTCCCCGCCCCTGCACTTTAAAGTCTCAGTAACCCATGTTAAGAGCACAACACCCATGGAATACACAGACAGTGCCAACATGGCACATGAGGCAGCCTCCCACTTGCTCTGTCCAAAGTACGAAGGAAAGCACATTTGCAAAATATATACTTTTTTCCTACAACTTGCAAAGTCTCCAAAACACTTTTTAATTATTTATGTATGCAAACCAGAAGTTAAATGCTCAAAATTCTCATTTCCTGCAACCACCACCATTTTTCCTTACACATTTTAAATTTGAAATTGAAGGTCTCTAACAGCAACCAAGAATTAGGAAAATTTTAATGGCCTATTCTTTCCAAATTTTAATGAACTGTTGCCAGTCAAAATATTGAGAAGCTATTGCTAAAACTGTGATTAATAAAGACTGTAATAGCAGTCATTTTTGTCAAAAATTTTCTAAAACCAGACTGAAAGTCAAAAAATTACGCTGCTTCAACTTAACAGATGCTTGACAACTTTGTGCTTTGGTATCAGTAACAGATATCCCTCACCTTTTTCCTTACCTTGAGCATCAACATTTTTCCCCATGCTGTAACTTCAGACAGAAAACTTTCAGTCAAAAGCTATGTTTTATCAACATCAGCTAACTGAAATGCCTACAATCCCCCATACTTGATATCTCATCAGAATATGCTGCCAGGAAACATGGAGAGCAGCTGCTCTAGGCACACACACTCTGCAGGTGTTTTTAGACATGCTAGAGGTAGTGGAAAAAAAAAAATCTAGAATATAAAAACATTGTTAGAATCTCTATATAATCCCATAAAATACTATGATGTTCATTTCTATTCTTCAACAAAATTTAAAACAGAGAAGAGATAGCAAGAAGGCTCGATATACATCTAAATTACTTTCTGTGGTAAAAACCCCACCTTATTTCTCCCATATAAAACACTGATACCTGACTTTATCTGTCCCGAATACAGGCAATATTGCCCCTTTGCTCCACAGGTATACTTAGGCAAAAAGTGGCAGTTTCCAAGGAACACTTTTCTCTTAGCAGATAAGCCAAAAGCCCCTTCTAGGCCTCTCCTCTGTAGATATCAGTGCCTGAAACAGAAGTACATTTAACAAGACAATTCTGTCCAAGAGAGCCTCTTAAAAGTCACCTTTCTTAGGCCATGATTAGCTGCTTGGAAACAAAACACTGACACTTTCATTCAGCGCTCACTGAGCATGAAGTGTTTTCTCAATGTACTCAACATGCACAAGTCTCAGTGACACTGAACTGGAGCTAGACCTGAACAGTTTTGAAAGTCTGGTCTCTCCCATTTCAGAACCTAAGCATCTTAAATCATTACCATGCCCTCTAATTTCAGAATCCTGGCATCTATACCATTTATTTACATTGACCCACATCTTACACCCCCGAACAAGACCTGGACTACATCTACCAATTACTTTATCCCCAGTAATACTGTTGCTGAAACTGCACTTGCAGAACCCTGGAGCCAAGTTAGAAAGCTTGTGCTTTGGTAGTCTTTGAAACCTTATTTTCAAATACACACATAAAATGTGGTTTCCTATACCTGAAGGTCGAATTTGCATAGACTGTCCAGAAAATAAGGCATTATTTGCAAATAGACAAGTCAAGCATGCAATCAAGGCACATATACAAGCTAATCACATCAACTGTGTTTAAAGAATTACTTATTTTTTTTTAAGAATCCTGCTCTCAAGTTAATTACTGCAAATTACTCTCTTGAAGGATAAGGAAACAAATCCTTGTATCGTAACTATTTTTTTCATCTGTCCTATAGATACAAAGAAGGGACACAAGATCCAAATCCCATCTCCCACCTCTTTAAGTCTCTAGAGATGTGCCAGAAATCAGGTGAACCAAAGTTTTTGTGAAAAACACACTTTCATGGTGCTTTTAATTCAACCTGCTACCTGATAATATTATCTTAACCCTATTCCTTTCTCCTTCATTTTGGAGAGGTCAGCAGAGATTAGTATTACAACCCAAGTACTTTTGCCTTCCCCCCACTGAGGAAGAGATTAGCTTCTTCCACCCACATTTTTCCTTCAATGCTCTCCTGTTTTTCTCTCCTGCAGGCAGACAGAATGAAATATCAGCAAAACAGTCTCATGCTCCCGGGCAAATCCTCTAACTATAATCAAGAAAATTTCTTCAAAACTGCATTTCCTCTTCAAACTGACAGCCTGCTGGTTGAGATCAGACCTCCTAAGTAAGGAGCAAGGAACTAGCTCAAATTTGTGGTAAAACACAAAGAATGTGAGAACGTTCCCAGAAACATAGATGTTGGCATTTTATTTGAGCATACACAGATGAACAGATGAGATGTTAGCATTTCTTCTTCCAAAGCCTTAAATCAGTCTTATATTCCCATATCTGGAAGACAGAAGAATGTGACATACTGAGAATCTTGGCTCGCACCTCCGGGACAAGCAGTGTTTATTTTACTCAAAAAGTGCTTGCTTTCTTTCCTGGAAGGTGAAAAGGAACAGCTTTTGGCATTGGACTGAACTCACAATGGAAGACATGCAAGGGTTAGTGCTGACTCCCTCCCTTGCTCTTCTGTCTCTCTATCACCAGAACCAGATAAACTTGTTTATCTGAAGCTTCCTGTAAGGCAAACTAGTAAATCCAGTCCAAAATGCATATAATGATCATGAAAGTCATGTTTTCTAGGCAACTGTAGAATGCTTTTTTATACATGAGGGTAGCTGATGTTTCACATTTGATATTAAAATTTTATTCAGAAGAGTATATAATTATCACTACAAAGTAAGCTTAATCCACATAAATCGCAGCATGACTCTTGTATCCCTCTCTTTGTTTAAATTGTCGGTGTAAGATTCTTGGGTAACTCCCTTATTTTGCTGTTGATCTGCTCCACCTCGGAGAGGCATGTCTCCTTGATGCATTTCTCATACTTGCAACTTTCATTTTAATTGCTAAGTAGGAACAGAGGACCTGTGACTAAGGCAAGGTTTAGAAATGAAAAGCAAAAATTTCATGTCTACAAACTAGCTTGGCAATAGTAACACTTTTCAAATAGCAGATGAACCAATAGCATCCTTATTCATACGAATTCACAGATGTAACTCTTCTAGTGACCTGAAATAATCAGAAGCCAAACACATCTTACTATTGACCACACAACTCCTTTATGGAGTGATAATGTACTGTCTATCAGACAAATGGCACTAAGAATGGCACCTCCAGGTTTACTCCAGTAGTTATTCCATTGTTGCATGCAAGAGCTACACATTCCTCACATACTATAGAAAGGTCATGACTGTAGTCTGGCCTTTATTCACTTGCAGCTATCAGCACAGCTGAAGAGGGAATGAAATCAATTGTCAGGGGAACAGAAATAGTAGCAGGCACAGGATTTAAACACATGGAGTCACTAGGAAGCATTATTCTAAGTACTACTTCCCACCGTCTGTGGCATTCTAAAGCTATCTACAAATTAGACATTGAGGCTCTGGTGAGCAAGTCAAATAAGCAGTGCCAATTGTACAGTAACTGCTTTTTCATTCACTACAACATTATTTTCTTTATAATCAATCCACAATGTTTGAGAAGAATAATGCTCAAATATTTAACAGCAAGATATAAATTGCCACAGACCAGAAATTCAGTGACTCTACAAGTAAGTTTCACTGATTTAACAGGTATTAATAAAGTCAGTACTGCACAACAGATAACTTCACTAATGGATAAACTTACTCCAGAGTAGGTTTTGAAAAGCTTAGTTTAAGGCCTCTTCTATGGTAATGAAGTGATACAACTTTTACTACATTTGATAAATTCTCTAGTACAGAAAGGTTCACATTCTGTCAGATGTTAATCCTTTCAGTCTCAGTAACAGAGAAGGTTATTTTGCTTTATAAATACCTCTTCTTGGTAAGATAGCCCCTTGCAGTAACGTAATAACCAGTGTAATGAAGGCAGCACAACTGGATCAGCAAGAAATTAAGCCAAGACAGTAAGAGTTCTCTATTTTCTTCAGCGTGGCACTAGAAAGTCTTTCAGATAGGTCTAGAAATACTAGGTAAATGTGTTAATACTGAGGGAGGGGGCAGGGGGGGGAATCATTAATACCCACCAACCCTAGTAATAAAGAAAAGTGTTAGGTTTGTAGTATATTTGTAAGTAATTCAGAAGTCAACATACTCTTAACAAGTATAAAGACTGCCCCTACCATACGTTACTTCAAAACCAGATTTTAAACTTACAAATTCATATACAATCCTTCAACAAATGGCTCTTGCTGTCATTATGGTGAGTGAACTGCATGGCTCACTTGAGTTTTAAGATTTCTTCCTCCTGGGGGAGAAAGGTGGATTTGAGCAAAACAATATTTGACAGCCTCATATGTTTGACTGTCAGATATTTTGAAAAAAGAAATTAGCAGAAGAGATACCTCACTATGGCATCAAAGCAGTTTCTCACAGTTAGAACAACCTCACGTATAGCACTTGAGAAAGTGCACTAGTTTCAGAAACAGTTCTGTTGTGTTCTTAGTTTGAAAGCAGAACACTTACACACTGATCACAAGAACGTGAGCTGCTGGCAGGGAGCAGGACTTGTGTACTCAACTGAAATACATGTCTGGTATTCAGAGTACAGTTCGCACTAACAGCTACTTCGTATGTCCTGCCTGGGAAGGAAACAATACTCAATAACAGAAATAAAACTGGCTGAGTAACAGAACCAAGCTTGAAAATGCCATCTACCTGCATCTGGTTCCTCCAGCACTGCTTCACCTTAGGCATACACAGGTAAAGAAGCTGCACTACTACCACACAAGGATTTTTGCTTAAGTACTCATTTAGTTTAATATGGAAGCTAACAAACTTCCACATGGATCACCCCATTTAGCAATATTCCTAGTGTACTGCACTTGCAGGTTTGTTTGGTTTCTGCCATGGAAATTAAAATAGAAAATAAAATAACAAAAGTTACTACCTAGCCAGTATTGTCTTCAGCTAATCAGTTGCTACAAATACTCCAATGGCTTTCTTACCCAATGCCCTAAACTGAACTACATCCTCATACACATTTTCCTGCTTGTGACTTGGTGGAAACAGTTGATGAGAGTCCAAACAATTACTGATGGAGATAGACCATCTCCCAGATAGCAACACTTGTCTCAGACATGATCCTAAATGATAGTTTAGTTTCTGGTAATTCTCAGGAATGATTCTGAAGCATTCCTACAGCTGGGGAAGAAGTATTCCCAAACTTCAGGATGCCTGAAGGCACTATCCATCAGGAGGATCTATGGTGCACCATTTCTACAGTCTTCAATGCTCAAAAAAGTAATATTACCAACTCCTTGGAAATGTAGACTTCTTTAAGAAACTGCATACATTCTACAACACAGGCAACACAAACATACAGTACTTGTAGCAGAAAAAAGTGTTGCCTGCTCAGTTATGATTTTTTTGGTTCATTTCTTGGGGAAAAAAAAAAAAAAAGATATGGCATAAGGAACAGAACATTGCAAGGTCTGCAGAGAGATGACACCATGGATATCTTATCTGTGAACTCACCTGTCTGGGTGTAAAGCTATTATTCACACAAGTGATGACTAATTCTTATTGTGAAAGTCTGAATTCCTACCCTGAAAAACAGACAAGATGGAACATAGGCCTACATTTCAGTTGTCAAAAAGTGTACGCACAGGAAAAGCTATGTCTTTAGGACCAAGGATCTGCTTATCTGTAAGTTGAAATACAAGCTTATTCAAGCACAGTAGCAAATTATCAAGAGTACTGCATTTTCTTCACTCTTCTGTAGCAAGAAAAGAAGAAAAAAAAGTAATTTTGCTCTCAGATAGAGCTTTTCTCTACTCTGACATGGTAGCACAAGATGTAAGATTTTTATATGCACCTTTTACATGCACCAAAACATAATTTAAATAGTCTATGATATATTATCCTCCTACTAGGTGTGAAACTCTTCACGAAGATATATGCTAAAACAATTTAAGGAGGAGGAAATCAGTGACTAACTTTACAAAGTACCTTCATACATTTCCAATGGAGAACCAGCTTCTGGAGAACTACCTCTCCATAAATGAGATAACCGACTGACTGTTCGCTATTTCTCATACTGACACCCAGTCAGGAAACATGGACACTTCGAGGAAATGGCAGAGCTGTGAACAGGCAGCTGGCTGGATCTGACTTGTCCATGGAACAACAAGCAATAAGCTGCTGCCTCAAATGAGGGCGAACATGATTCTAAGGAAATGAGAAGCACTGGCAAGTGAGTTTACACACATGGCACCCTGAACTTTCCATCGGCCCTCCGGAAGGATGTGCTTTTTACAGTGCTCACTCTTTGATAAAGGGTGTGTCGTGTCCCCACACATAGGCATATCCATATACATGCATTATGTTACCACCCATCTGTATAAAATGTGTATGCTCATTTATTGCATACATTTCATATAGACCAAAAATTCTCTTCTGTTTTAAGTTTCTGCTGAAGGACAGGATACAAACCCCAAAGGACAAACGGACTTGTAAGAAATCCTGAAAGACAAATGGCCAGAGCACTGATCTATTTTGGAAAGTCAGCAGGAACTACCTGAAAGCCTTGTTAGAGGGTCCCTAAAGCCTATTAAAGGTTTTGGCCAAGGCAGATTTAAATAAGATTCTGTAAGCACTTGTGAAAAACAGATGGGGTACCAGCAGATGGGCTGCAACTCTAATAACAGACCTCCATCTGTCCAGAAATCAGCTCTTCACTCTACAGGTGTGGTACTGCAAGTGTAGCACTAACAAGTCTCAAAGGGTAGAACCATTTCCTGAGAAGCACTTCAATGGCATCCATCATCTGTTTGTGCCCCTGTCCTCATAAGAGACTTCACAGCAAGTTCTTCTCTCCATTAAGTGACTAACATTCCAGAGAAAAAGTAACCTATTTAACTGCTACTTCTTGAAAGCACTTAACTGCTACTCAAGTGATATAAAAGACATTTCCCTTTCCTGAAGTGATGCTGAGCTGGAGATAAGACTGTTGGAAATTCATTAACATCATCCTCGAACACGATACGTCTCATTTTTTTCACCCAGTAACGAAGAATGTCATTTAGGTGATCTACCCAAAAGGTCCAGACATGAACTATATGAAAAAGTATTTGGTGAAATCATTAATGAAAAAACCCAACTGGATAATAGAGAAGATAACAGAGCTCTGAGTCACACAGCGCAAACACAGAGATTTCTTCGACTGCCTAACACCTGCTTGTCCCAAGCACCAAACCTGTGACAACCAAGGTGGTCATTTATCCTCCCAGATTTCAGATACCTTCTTTCTGCACTTTCCTCCATACTCACACATACAGATATTAATTCAAGACTAAAGCTGTGCATGTTCTCTGTATATACACTCCCAACCAGCAATCAATTTGCAGGACACACAAGAATCTGAGGGAGCGCAGAAAACATGCCATGTGCACTTCCACGTTGTGAAGCAGACCCATTGCCCAGAAGATGGAAGACAAGCTTTATAGGAAGGATATTATTCCCAACTGGTTCATTACAGGATTTCCCCAAATTCTCAGTCATCTGCCACTGCTATTTTCATACTGCAGTATTTCTCAAGTTCTTTAACTTCTCTGTTAAATCTATCATTATCAAGGACCCTAAGCACACTATTTGCCACCATCTTGCAGCTATTGAAAAAATACTGCCTTTTTTAAAAAGCAGATTTTCTTTATCCAACTATCCATAGCTGATCCATTTCCTTCAACTGATAACACACATCAAAACCTACCTATTGTTTGCCCATTAAACTCTTTAGATGTGGTGTAGACCAAGTATTGAGAACAGTACAGACTGTGTGACAACTATCAGCAACTAATTTAGGCAGCATGCATAGAGATAGCTATCAGTTCAAAGATTTCACACAAAACATGAAGATTTTTGGTCCTGGATGCTTGCTTTTTAAATGAGCTCTTTATGGAGGCCAAAACCTTCCCAAGCAGCTTATACCGTCTTGTTTAAATCCTGCAATTAGGAGGGTTTAGCTCCAGATTAATTAGTAGACAAAGCCACTTGAAGACTTGGAATGCCTATGGTTAGGAAATCACGATCTTGCTCCAAAACATGAGTTGACACAGCACATATGGCTTTGTACCAAAATCATACAAGTTAATCAGAACCTGACCAGTCAACCTGAGTCCCTCAGCCTGTCCCTCTGCTCACCACACTTCAGAAAAATATATAATTATATATTGCATGATTCAGTACGTGTTTACAACTGAACAATTGTTAAATTGACTATACTGCCCCTTGAACAAATTTCTAACACACACCCAATTTATGATTCATCTTAAATTCAGTGGTTACATATAATTTATTCAGTCCTACAGCCATGATATTTTCCATGTCTTAACTGCCCTCAAAGGTGATGTGATTACTAGTCCTTTTCCTGTTAGATGTGAAAACATGCCATTTCTCTTCCATGAAAGATTCATCTACCTGTTACTGCTGCTCAGCCTCGAATGCTTACTAAATTTATGGTTTCTGAGCCAAGAATGGGATTTGGACTGTAAGAAAGACCCTCACCACAACAAACAAACTTCAGTATCAATTGATAGCAACATGAAAAATCTACAAGAATGATTTATACAACTCCTCAGTAGACCTTCCACACAAAACAGACTTCCTGATCTGTAGTAAAGACAGACAGATAGCCCGTGATATAACAGGCTTGATTTAACTTCACACACCAGAATGGAGAAAGAACTCCATCTGATCATTATTACAGCACACCATAATATTTTGGTACTTGGAGAGATTACAGGACAGGACAAGCCAAGGAAGATGGCATCGCCAACAAAACAGGAAAAACAAGCTAGCAGCACCTCCTTCCATGACATAACACCAAGCCTGCTACCACCAAAAAAATAAGAGTTCAGGGAAGTTTTGCTTTGTCTGGATGATAAACATTCATGTTAGTAGAGGACAGGACAAAGAGCCGTATTACACCCTTGGGCCGCATAACAAAGGCAAACTAGCAGAAACTCTTCCTCTACAGGCCTAAAAATTATGAGAGAAAAGCAAATGACAGCATCATCCCTCTTCAAAACATTCCTATGAATGGTAATGGAAAGCTAGACAGACTGAGGACATACATAGATAATGCCCATGTACAAATTATACTTGCTGCATTGGAACAGAACCAAGCAGAAGGTCATATTAATCTGTGAACCCACTGCCCTAGTGAGGCACTAAGTGAAAGAAAAATAGAAGGATAATATAACAGCACTTGAATCTTTTATTGATGCAGGGGGACCACAGGGAGTTAGATCAGTTAAAGAACATATTAAATTTTGCTGCCTTCTTAATCAACTTGATAATTTCATGTACAACAGCTTGACTTTGCAAGAGTTATTTCATGGAGACCCAAGAAAGCACTAACTACAACCACCCAAAACAAACTGAAACACCAAACCAACACAAAAAAAAAAAAAAAAAAAAAAAAAAAAAAAAATTTCCTCCCTTCAAAACCTGGGAGCTCAAATCTTATACAATACAGTCTGCAAACAATATATCAGCTTCCGTCCTTCCCATCCCTGTCTAGGACTTTTACAGCAATCCGAATTTTCTTCCAGTCCTGAATACAGTACTTCAATTTTGGTCTTGTAAACTTAAAAAAAAAAAAATGGATATGGTTTTAAAAAATGTATCATTTTCAGTATATAAATTTTACAAATCTGTGACAGAAAAGAGATGGGATGAACCTCTTCAACTCTTATTCTCATCTGCCATTGCTAAACAAACACTTCGGAAAAGATGGGAAAGAGACTGACACAGCACATGGAACATTCATAAATGTAATGCTTCAAACAACACTTGGGTACTAGTCTGAAACAGATTTCAAAACTTTCAAATGTTTTATCCATGATTTAAAAACATGTTCAAATTTGATACAGGTTGTTTCACTACCATGCACTCCCTATAAACTTTGCTTACAAAATACTGAATTTGAATGATAGTTTATCAAACTGGACCAATTGTACTGGTTTACCTCATCCTGCACACACACTGACCTGAGAAAAAGCAGTACTAACAATCGGTGAGAAGCATCAAGTGCTCACCACTTACAGAAATACCCAGTCTGGTATTAAAGAAAGGAGGCAAGGAGAAACAAAAAGAGAGGAGGAAAGGAACAAAACCCTGAAACCTTGAGATTTAAGTCTCAGAGACAGGAGAATGTAATGTTTTCTCAGTCCCTAGTGGGAAGAGCTACCTATAGATTCCTCACGGTGCAGAAGCACAGAAGCTGGAACCAGTCAGCCAGTTGAGAGAGAGAAGAACAGAAAGTGTGCTTGCACTAAAACATATATATACACTGTTTCAGCCACGGAAGAAATATCCAACTTAGAGACAAAGTAGCAGTTAGGAGCACTGGTAACTTTCACACAAGAAAAAGAAACTAAAGAATCTATTTATAGAGGCTAAGCTGGCAAAACTAAGGCATCCTGTGGATCATTACTAATCAATTACAGAATAAAAGCACTTTTCCCTCAAATAATTGTTTTGAGTGCTTTTATGATTTGGTTTTACACTACTGACTCTTTTTCATCCGCATATCTAGAAGCTGAATATTAAGCCAGTCATTTAGGGGGAAACAAACACATAAAACCACTCACAGGCTGCATTTTAAAAGGTATAGATTAAAATTCTGAGCTTTGGCAAAAAAAAAATAACTGAAGGCTAGGTTAGCTGGCAGGGGTTTTTTTTAGTGATCTTCTACAATAATTCTGTAAAAGCAGCTGCAAGACTTCGCCCTTATTTTACACCATCGGTCTACAGACAGGCAATAAAAACCCCCAGTTTCTCCAACTGATAGGTGCAGGGTGGGGGGGCGGGGGGTAGGAAGGAGAAGGAAATCCAAACTATCCCCACCCAGAAGTCACATACAATTTACAGTTGATCTATATACCCAAGAGCCTGCTGGTCACTAATTAGAGCTTTTGTCACACAGAAAAATCTGAGTTCCACAAATTCTTTGAAAACAGTTTAAAGACATTATACCCTGGGGTTCCAAAATTATTATAAAAAGCACTTGCTCTTATTAGAGGCATATTACTTCTTAGCGCAACCACTGTGTTGTGTTCTTTGTTGGTAGGGTTTTTTAACTGGCATTTATAGCCTGTCATTGAAAATACATCATAAGCCTTGAAATTAATGTTGTGTACATAAAAAGTAAATATATATATATATAAATTTTTAAAGTCTAGACAGGCAGTAGTTTCTTTTACATTTTTCTAAAACCACTGAAGAGAGAAGCAGAACAAACCAATTTTGCATCAGCAGCAGACTTCCCAACCAGCAGTTCATATTACAGTGAAAAGTTCAATTCTATGATCTTCAATTCTTTAATATTCTCAAAGCAAAGGCAATGGGTGGGACAGAATCAGTGACAATTAACATGTCTATCAAAGAGTTCAGTTTATGTCAAGCACGAAAATAATTTCTATAACATTGAAAACTATATTCTGCACTGTGTAAGCACCAGGGAAGTTTCACATACCACGTTAAATTCAATTTGCTGATTCTATTCTGCTCTCTGATACTGAGTAGTCAAAGACAAAAATTCTATCAGTAGCTGACAATATGACAAAACTAATGGCTTGGCATTGAAAAAGGCTCTTAACATATTTCAGTATGCAAGGCCAAAAAGCACACACAGCACATCAGCAACATGCTGGTATCAACAGAGCACAATCTGATGTTGAGGCAAGCAAGAACAAAAATATTATCATTGCAGAATGTCCTTCACTTCTTAAGCAATATGTTTCTCATCTGCAGAAGTAATCCAACTACTTATGTCTCCACAAGTTGATTTTTGTAATGCTTTTTCATGTGATAGCATTTAGAATGACAATTACTTATATAATCTATTCTACTACTTTATCAAGTAGTATATTTTCACTTTCCTCAACAACAACTAATACTACAACCGAAACTTGTGACATCACCAAGATGTTCCTGTCTTTTTCTCCTCTCTCCCTGAGCAACCACTTTTACTCTAGAGTTGTATGCATGAAAATTAATCCCCTTCATTACTTGACCATCCACCATTGAATCCCTCCACAAGCAGTCTGAAGAAAAGGGAATAAAGATTCCATGACAGAAAGGATGAAAAACAAGCAAGGCACTTCAGCCTGAACCAGATAGCTAAACATTTACATTTCTTTGCTAGGTGGAAACTTCTCCCTTCTTCTTGGTACAGCCATGACCACTGCTGATGCCTCTAATCCAGAGCACTGATTTAAGTGCAACCAACACAGTGCTATAATACAGATTTCATGAACAGTAGAGCAGTTCCCAGTGCTTGGATTCCTTAGACTCCTGAGGTTTTTCTCTGAACAGCAAGTCAGCCCATTTGGACACACACAAGCTTCAAATGTAGATCACAAAAGATTTCTTATTAAGCCTCTTTTTTTTTTTTAAAAAAAAAAAAAAAAAAAAGAAAAGGGTTAAAGAAGTTCTCAGTGTGGAAGAGCTTCCCATTTCTTTTGGTATTTAGAAACCTAAGCAATGTTCAATACAAGAAGTAGTGTACTGTATCAGGCTTCCTCTGCAATCCCCTTTCCTGGCAATCAGCAGTTTACTGAGTTCCTGAGGTAAAGGTTAGAGCTGCGCAGTCAAATCTAAGAGTCACTAATGGTTTCTGTTCACTTGCCTAATCCCTTTCTGAACACATTTACACTTTCACTCCACATGACATTTTGTTCCAGTAATGTGGATGCAATTAAGCAGTTCACAAAGAGTATTTTCTTTTGTTTGCTGTGAAGACAGTAACTTATTTCTCAAATTTGACTAGAGAAGAACGTTAAAGGTCTAGAAGAATGCAGTCATACCTCAAAGTCACCTGACTTTTAACAACCACCAGTAAGTGTTTGCAGCTAGCAAAAATAACAGAAAATGTTTTCTTCCAACAAATCCAAACAATCTTCCAGCATACTAAAAATTTTCTCTGCTGAAGTCACTGCATGCAAATAAAATACTATTAAAACATTTTTACAATTTTCCTTAGTATTTTGTGACAAAACAACAAAAAGTAGGCTTAAGATTTTCTTCCTTTACATAGTGTATTGTCAAATACACAGAGGATAGAACTCTGGGAAAAACTCTTCTTACTGAAACTGTCTGACAATCGATTGTAAAACAAACGCTAGTGCTAATGCGATACAATGGTATAAAAAATCCTCTGAAAACAAGTAAGAATTAAAAACCCCAAACAAACAAAAAAAACCCCCCAACAACCCCCCCCCCCCCATAATTTTTAGAATGCATCACACTTCTCAAACACCCAAGTCTTGTGCCCATCACGGTGAGCATACACATTTTAATTTGACACAAAGGAGCTTTACACGGCTATTTCAGTAATTCAGTTCTACGTGTTAGCCCACGTGCTTAAAGCTCCAGGCTGATTTGGCTGTTCCATATATGTGATAACCTCACTGCAAAGCCACTCAATAAATGAGTCTATACAGCTGATGAAACAAGTTTTCAGCACTGCCAGCTAACAAATCTTTATAATCAGATAATCTTCAAATTCTTTATTAAGGTCATTCAAGGGATTCAATGACAGGGCACAATGAAAAATTAGGCTCTACAAAATTTAAGGTTCGTGAATATTAGCTTGTTTTACTAAGCATGTGTATTTGTCAGATAAATAGTATCAGAAAAAACCTCTTTCAGGAAATCTAAACCTAAAGTTTTGGCATTTCCTCAAAAATTTATTGTGTATATTTCTTGCAGTTCTTATTAAATGGATCATTATAGCAGACTTCCCAGGTAAATTTCTGATTTTCAGAGTTGAACAACCTTACAAATAAAAAGGGGTAAGGAGGAAAACAATTCTAAAAATCCTACAAAAACTCAAGAAAACAAACAAATAAAATATCACAAAACACATCAGAAAATTATTAATCCTTGAAGGCCTTAAACACGACCACTAAGCTGCAGCTCTGAGGGTCTGAAAATACATCCCTACCTTTATGAGGAAGAAACCCCTGCTCACAAAAGCCTCCACCACCAGTTCATGAGATAAAGACATTCTGGTAAAGCCCATAAACCCGAACTAGAGAGAGCTGAAGGTGTCCCCGCACACCTTGAATAAGCCCAACCTTTTTTTATTCCCTCCCTTCTCTTCTCCACCTTCCTTTTTGCCCAAACTGTTTGCTCTGCCAAAAAGTACTGATTTTCTAACACCATTTTCACAAGCTAGACCTTATAGGTCCAAGTTTCCCAGGAGCTGCGTAGGTATTCTAGTTACCTTGTAAAATAATTTTTTCCTTTTTCAGATACAAGCCATTTAACAGCTCACAATGGCTATTCCTGCACGGAACAGTTTCTTCATTTACAGACATACAGACATATGCTGCATTGTCTGTTTTAATGTTACATATCAATAAGGATGTCAACAGCATTCGTGTTCCACTTGCAGCCTACTCAAACTTCCAGTGAAGTCAGCAGGGAGATCCTCATCGTTCTTCAGGGTGTATCAACTCAGATGCCAAACACCAGCGTGCAAAAACAAAGTTATTTTATGGAAAAAATATCATCAGAATCTTAGTTTTCCCTAGACTGCAACTTTTTTTTTTAATATTTCAGTGGATTAATTACATGCGTATTTAATAGTAGTATTATTTAGTAATACTAATAATAGTATTACTAAAAATAATAGTATTTTTTGCTGTCACTTTTTGTGCAGTTTTCTAGCACTGATTAATAAGATGAATTTTTCTTCAAGTGTTTCTGAAGCTCTCTCTCAAATAGTTAAGAGGAAACTCCTTCAAATGCAGGGCGACTGGTCTAAAACCAGAGAAAAGATGACTGAAGATACATAAACCCTCTAAAAGACAGAGCCTATGAAGGCTGGGCAGGATCTCTATCCTCCTAGAAACCTATCCAAGATAAATCCTTTACTGCAAAGTGCAGAGGGAGCATATGGACAAATAAATTTCTGATTAATGCATGCATATAGGCAGTACTCTTATTTCCTGAATGTCAAAGTAATGTGAAAAAGTGCAGTTTTGAGACTTACAGAAGATGAAAGCAAGCCAGCTTCAGCAGAACCAACAAAAAATACACCTCAATCGTTGAAAAATAGTTAAAGCACACTAAGGCACTTGAAAGAAATACCATAAGAAAAACTCTGAAGGAGAAAGCAGTATTTATCACCTGTTGAAACACCCCATTTAAGGAAGTTACACATAGTCTTTAATTAGGCTGCTGGAGGGATAACTCCCTATAAACCTAACCACACAATTGTCCAGTCAGCGATGTAGACTGCAGAGATGTCTCTCAAAGTAACACATGTGCTGTTACTCACTGACATTAAAAAGCAAAGAATTAAAGCAGCACTTGTACAGCCATATCAACCATTTGCTTGCCTAGGATTCAAACTCCCACATTAATTCACTGAAGGCAAATACAATTTCGCCTTGACTTGGGAAAAGAGAATGTCCTAGTTGGAAGAGCTGGGACTAGTTCATCACTGCATGGGTGTAACCCAAACTGTGTATTCTATACCCTCTATGCCATTTCCCAGAAGCTTAACAATAGACCATCTGCAGCAGCTGCCCAGAGCACACCCCACCCCTCAGGCTATGTGCTGGGTGTTAAGAGGCCTGTTGATAAGGAGATGTTGCAGTCCTCACACCCAGGACTCACAATCACCCACTGTGAAACTCCCTGCCCTGGGAAAAGGGGCTGGACATTGCTGCTGGAATGGGAGGAGATATAATCTTGGGGTTGGGAGACTTCTGGTGCCACTTGTGGGATCGAGAGGAGGACCAAAACCTCATCCACTGGGACCACTGCTCTAATTTGGATTACAGCCACTGCCTTCAATCGGATTACAGCCACTGCCTTCAATTGGACTGTGACTACCACTTCTAACCGGACTGCAGCCATCACTGGCCTCAACAGGTTTTTTTTCCTCCTCTCTCTTTTCTTTGGGACTCAGAGGGGCCCCACGTGGGGCTCAGCAAGGGGGCCAACGAACACCATTCTGTTCGTGCCCCAGCGTGCCGGGTTTTTGGTGGATTGGAACCAATTGTTCATCTATAAAATTGTATTTATTGCATTATTTTCATTAAATTGTCATTCTGACTGTTAATCTCTCGAGTTAGCTTTATTTCCCCTGTCAGTTTACCTTTAAACCAGCACAAGAGAACTATTATTTCACTGACCATAATTCTAAGCACTGGGAGGGGATTTTCCACTTACTGATTTAGCAAGGATACTAAAAGGCAAAATTCCTGTTCCATTTCCCTTCTCTAAGTTTCCTTTTTGTTGAAACACTAAATCATGTGAAGAGAGAAATGGACAAAATCAGTAATAATATACTGCTGCACCTGATGAACTATGGTCAAAGAAGAAGAACAAGCAAGATGCTTTACAGTACTGATACTCTGATGAGCAAACTAGGTAGAAAAGTTATATATAAGTTTGACTATCTATGTACAGTTAAAATTCCAAATGCTCCACTTTTTTGACCCTCTATTGCTCAAGGCAATATGCAAGTCCAAATGTTTCACCATTTAAACCAGGCATGACTTTGCTAGGAAGCACAACTATTTCTAACAGTTGAAGTTTCGAACCCTAATTTAGCTGTCTCTTTAGTCCATGTAATCTTTTAAAATTACAATATATAGAACTGGTTAGCCGAAAAAGTCCACAGTCCCACCAAGGAAGATGGAACACATTTAACACCAAATAAGGTTGCTTACAAGTTTGAGATTCTGTAGTTAATATTTCAACAGAAATGTTCCACAGGGTCTCTGAAAAACTGCTTTGCAACAGACATAGCTTTATGAGTCAAGTCCCATTACCTTTCCCTGGTGACTTTAAGAAAGCCCTGGAACCACCTGCGTCACAGGCTCATTGGGGTGGTTTTTTATCTCCCCTGTGTAGCCATTCATGTCTATATGAAAACTTGAAAACACAGTACGATATACACAAACCTTTGAGATGCTAAAGAAATTAACACTAAAAAGGGAAAAATCCTCATCTGAAATATAACGTTACTCACTGGGAACCGATTCCCCTGCACAAACAGGGAGCTGCAAATGAGAGTGTCTATAACCCCTGAGATGATGAGATAAGCCATGTTCTGTCCATACTCAGTAATAACTTAGAAAACCTTTGCACTCAGTTCCTCAGCTTTTTCTCAAACAGGTTTTGAGGGCCTGCCCACCGCATGAGCACAACGCTGGCTATCACAATAATAATAAAAATAAAGACAGGCTATAGGATAGATACCAGACTCAGAGAAGCTTACATCTCCAAGCATGTAACTTTACTATAAAAATTATTTTCACTAACAAACCTTTTTGACTTTCAACATCTACTCTAAAATAGCATTTTAAGTTGACAAAAAATGTAACAATTTCCAGCACACTGGCAGAACTATGATATTACAGTGGACTAGTGTGGTCAGTTTTACACAGCACACAGCAGGGTGCTAAAATTCCAATACGTGAGGACATCCTGGAATGTGAGAGGAGGACTACTGTCATCTGGCTGCTGGAGAACATCAGCTGCACTTACATACATATACAGATGAAGCCTAAACAGCTTTTACAGCTATTGTGAAATTGGATATGAAACACAGGAGAACCTGGTATTTCCACTGATTTATCCAATTAGAGTTTAGCATTCATTATGATGAAAAGCACATTCTGCCTTCAAAAAATGAGGTATTAGTATGATCTAACAGCATTCTACTCTCAACAAATTATATAGCAAGGAACAAAACCAGATTTCCAGGAAAGAGCCTCTGCTTAAATTCTTTTACTTGAGAAATAAACAGGAGTGTTTCCTAATAAATTGAGCATCAATTTCAAGCTTACAGCACAAATATAAGCTGCAACAGTGTTGTTTAAGAGAAGTCACCCAAGTAGCCTTTCAGCTCAAGATTTTTTTTTCTAAATAAAACAAACTTCATATACACCACTTCCGAGGTACCTCTCCACATGTGCCTTAAACCAAGTACCTAGACAACATGCACATAGTCAGAGAAGATGCCAATACCACATGCAAACCATTTTCAGATTCATCCTCCAAAATTTCAGCAAGCTCTACAGGATATTCTCTCCCATATTTCTCCCACGGATACAAACTCTCTTTAGTAAGACAATTTTCAAGGAAAAAAAATAAAAATATCTAGCCAGAATTGGATAAAGAAACCATGAAACTCCAGCAAACCATATCCTACCTATGACAAAGTAGAAGCACAGAGATACTAAAAGTCTCAAAGGCAACTGAAAAAAAGGGAGGGTTTTAGGCAGCATCAGATTAATTCATGATGAGGTTTGTGTTCAATTCCAAACTGCAATTAAATTTTTTTCTTAGGTCAGTCAATTCTTCCACCCCACTTTACTTTTAGCTACAAAACAGGAGATAAACCTTCCCTTTCTTTTCCAAGGGCCCCATATCACCTACTTTAATGTCTGACTGAAGCAGGAACCATGAGCTGACACAACACCTAGTCCTAAATCTAACATTACCCTATCATCTACAAGTCCTTAATAACACTCAATGTCCTGCAAAACTACATGATTCCCAATAAATACCACCAATCAAAAATCAGTTTCAAAACTGCGTCTCCTTTAATTCTTGACATATTACATGCAGACATTTCTGTGGCTCATTAAATTTACACATAAAAGATAAAGAACAACAGATGAAAACCTGAGAACAAAGCCTTTTCACCTCTGTTACTCTTCCTACAGAGACTCATAACTGGAGCAGATCTCTATCCTGGCAATTGGATTTCAAATTCACAAGACATATCATTGTCCCAGGGCGGCCTACTCAATGCATTGCCTTTTATGATAGCATTTGAATAGATAATGATGCACAAAGAATATGCCTAGTTCCTCAACAGGTATTTAACTGGCCCAGGAGAAAGAGAAGCCCTGACAAAATGAAAACGGCACCAAAGAGTCGCCTTCTGCCCTTCCCATCCGTAAATGCCAGCTTCATTCTCTGTACTTCAGGAGGAGGTGGGGCTGGGAAAGACTTCTTTCTGAAGTTCCACCCTTCTTTACAGATGCACAGATTTCATTAATAGTTAACTGGCGACATACAACATTAACTTACTGTGGTATTCATAGCCTTCCAACCACGCTTGTCCCATGGTAAGCAACTGCCCAGGGCAACTGCTTACAAATATATTCTGCACCATGACACAGTACCCCAAGACTTGCATTTCAATCCCTTTGTCCCACTAACTAGCTCATTTTAAAACAGCAAAACTCCAGTCAATTTTTCTGTAAGCAAAGGAAAAAAAAGGGTGACTTGACAGACGGTTGGGCTGATAACCAACACTCCCTTTCAAGGGTCCAAAATGCGGCAGCCAGATCAATAGTTACATGTTCTTAGGTTTAACAGACTCCTGGTGAACTCACTTTGAGTTTTACCATCAGTAGACTACAGGTTCTAGGCTTGTCACACAAGTAAACTGGAAAGCTCTTCAAAAGAAAATCACTCCCCTTGAAGAGCTGACCTTACTCTTGTTCAAGTTAATAAGTCTTGACAGGTGCTCTGGAACAACCACTAGAGAGACTCTTGAGTGTAAGGTCTCCTTAACTGTGAAGAACTTTGAACAAGAGAATGCCTATATTAACAAGGCCCTCTGGGCCATACTGTCGTGTATTTCAACATATAAATATTTGAAGCCATTTAACATCCAACAGTATTCAGAGACTTCAGTGATAAAGAAGAGCTTTGTTAAACTGACTGGCACTTCAACAATAAACTCCATTTAAGAGTCTGCCCAGTCTCATTTTATCTGTCTAATTACTCACCTCTCTTGTAGGAATAGCATGCCATTAAGGTTTGCTGATTAAGATTTGAAGGCACTTTGAAGATTTATTGTACTATACAACCACTAATTATTATTGTTCATACTTCTGTTTGGTTGGGAGAAAAAATAGCTATGTGCCAAATAATTTCTGTTCCACATGTAAAAATAAAAATATTTGCTCTGCTGTGCTCTTTAAAAAGTAAAGAGATAAAAGAATGCATTTTAGTAAAATGCAGTCCTTCTCTGTGATACTCACTCTATAAGAACCATACAGCTGAAAAAGATCCAACCACAAAGGAAAAAAAGCGAAGGAGCTCAACAACTTTCTTCCCACTGGAGCAAGCAAATGCAACATTTGTGCCTTGGGAACTTCCCACTCGCAGGAATGCAATCTCCTCCCTTTCCTAGGCTTCTTCCCTACTTCCCTTCAAGGCATCCAAAATGACAATGCTATGCACAAGTTAAAATGCTACATACAAGTTATCACAGGCTCATGATGACCAGTGACAGGGGTTATTTACCACTCATCCACACAGCCCGTTTTTACTTTCAAGGGCCTGTGAAGCTGTGAGACTTCTGGATCACATCCTCTCCACAGGCTGTCTTATCCTGGTGAAAATACATGCCATGCACTCACTTATCCCTTAACATTCAGCTCATCCTTCTCACAGATACTTCCTTGTTTCATGCGTGCTCTTCCATCCACTCAGGTGTCCTTGAGCCTGTGGTTCTCACAGCCTCCAATTCCACTCAACAACAGTCTCAGAATGAAGAGATTTTTTTTTTTAATTAAGCTGTTATAACAACACCCTGTGATACAGCCTGCCTCCTTTTACATCTGGTATGTTCAAAAGTATTTACTCTTATTGAACTTTTAACTTAAAAAAACAACTACCAGCCACACTCTGAAGAGAAAAAAAGTCATTACAAAAACCCTCATGTAAAAAAGGTTCAATTTTTTCATCATGCACGAGCAGAAGAAAAGTCCCATTTTGGAAGAAATGTATGTCATGTGTTTTTCCAGTCACCAGACAGTATTGTTAGGTTAAAAAGAAGTAATAAAATGTCTTTAAAAGTTAGACTGCATATTTTTCTCTCTCTTGCTGTCATTCACTTCTTTACTTAAATTGTTGCTTATATTTTAAAGTTGTTTATGGAAAGACATGTTTGTTGGCAAAAAGACACTCCAAGTGAAACACATATGCTCAATGTGAAAGCTGAATAGATATGTACGTTTGATAACACTAGGAGTGGTAGCAAATTCTGTTGTAACTGCACTATCAAAAGATTCTATAACTAGATTTAGTCTTTCCCCATCAGTTTTTCTTGCACAAGAACCAAATTATTTGTTTTCCTATTTGTATCTCTATCCTGGTCGATTCTAACTCTTGCAGAAATAACTTTAGAACATGTTTCTAGTCATCCAAACACAAACGTGCACAGGCAGAGTTCAGTCAGAGGCCTGATGCTTAATTTGAACACGGGAAGCACTCCTGCTCTGGAAACATTATTGTGGGTATTAAAGGTCATCATTTCACTAACCTGAGCCCGAACAAATGACCTGGGAGTCATGACACCTCGGAACATATGTACTCAATGACTGCTTTCTCACATGAGGTTAAGCCCCCAGGAAAGTGTCTGTGTATTCTGACCCAATTTCGCTGTACAGTTTCATAAAACATGTTCTCTTCCCTGAAAAGGCTTCACGAACTGATCTCGGTTACTGCCCCGGCTAGTTCCACATGCAAAGGCTTTCATATTCCCTTCTCCAAAACTCACACCTTAATAAGACGGCTAGACACAGATTACCTGCAACCAACCTTACAGTTTCCATGTCCTACATTTACTTCTGATCCTACCTACAAAACCAAACCGGTTCCCAAATGTTTCCCCAGTAAACAGGAGGGGTACAGAACAGCTCCTGGCGGTTCCCTATGAAGTCACTGCCTTTGTTGTTTTAAACATGCAATTTAAAGAGAATGACACAATCTAGAATATGAGAGAGATTATCCTGCGGTCTGCGGAGGTGTCGATTACCGGGAGATAAAAAGCCAATGAAACCTACGCTATTTCTCATCGCCGGCCAACAGATTTATACTTCGTTTCTGCTCCTCCAGAAACGTTAATAAGGAAAAAAGTTTTCCCCTCTGTTAAGAAGTCCGAGGGGTGGGAGGGGAGGAGGGGGACTGCTTTGTTTGGCTGGCGCAAGCAAAGCCGAGCCCTTCTCCGCCGGCAGAAGCGTGTCCCGCTGCTGCCGAGAGCCCAGGCGGACGCTCGGGGACCCGGGCAGGCGATCCAGCGGGAGCACCGACACCACCCGCCGCTCCCTGCGGCCTTTCTCTCCCTCTCCCGCACCTCGCCGGCCCTCCCGCCATCCTGCGAGAAGCGGGACCAGGCGGTCACACACCCACCGGCGGCCATCCCTCCCTCCGGGACAGACCTTCTCGCCGGAGGCCGCCGCCAGGCTCCCCCTCCGACCTCGGCGCGGCCGCGCCGGCTCTCC
>VXAY01001694.1:589826-699147 GCA_013399855.1 Oxyruncus cristatus
TTCCCGCCCTCGCTCGAAAGTCACTCGCGAATTGACTCTCTCGGGGTGAACTTCAGCCCCGGTGTCGGCGGCCTGTTCTTGGCCCCACAGGCGTTTGGTTTGGTTTGGTTTAGTTTGGTTTGGTTTTCTCGGGGACGATCTTACTTCTGGCTGCCTCCCATCCTTGGCAGTCTTGGTCTTCAAACTTAAACAAAAGCCGTAATAGCAAAGCTTTCAAATACGGCCCGTCGTTTGTAGCCTGTGAGACAAACTGTGGCGAGGAAAAGGTCCTCTTGCTGATGGGAAAAGTTGAATTTTTTTTTTTTTTNTCTTTTTTCCTTATGGGTGTGAAATTTCCTGTGGAGACCCGATGTCCACTTGTGCAGTGGGGCTGGAGCCTCTCTGGGGTTCCTCGGGGTTTCTGCAGTAGCTCCCTCCTGTGTGGAGACAAGACTGTGAAACAAAATAGTCACACGATAGGAAAAGTACTTTTAGTTGCAAAGAACACTGCCCCCACATGTGTGCCCCTGAATTCAGGCTATGTGAAAATGAACTTTTTCAGAATTATATTCTGGAAGAGTAATTTCTACTTTAAATAAATAAATAAAATTTTGTGGAAACAGTTGCTTTAGAAAAAATAAGAAGCATTTGGCTGTAACTGTTTCATAACTAAATACCTAACTAAAGTATTAAGGACTCAGCGTGAAAGTGTGTCTGCCATAACTAATAGTGTCAGTGACTTCGTGTAAGTCATAACAAAAATAAAGATGAGTAGAACTAATTTACATTGTAAGAGGCTACAGTAACCTGAGATGTTGTTAGTTATGTAATTTGAATATAATTTTCTTGTAATACAAGTTCCTTAAGTTGATAACTATCTACTTTTATTTTAAGGTGAACTGGGTATATTGGTATCCATGTTTCCAACAAGAGCTCATTTTGGTCTCTGTATGTTTACATATTCCATGACAAGGGCCCACCTCCTCTTTCTACAGGTTAGTGTCTTACTGAAATGAGGGGGTTTTGTAGACATTAATGATCTGTAATAGATTTTATCCTAAAACTCTGCTTCCATGCTTCAGATCAATTTACAGTGGCTATAACCTCTGTTACTATATGTTCTGTCTTTTTTACTTTATTTGAAGATGGGGCACAGAAGGAACTCTTTGTAGGAATGTGATTTTTTTCAAAGACACATTATTAGTTCAAGTAAACAGAATAAGTGGGATTTACAGATGTGTTAAAACCCAACACACATAACAGGGCAATATTCTGAACACAGAAGTATCCTCTTCAGAGAGTCACCTCTCTTAAAAGACTGTAAATTTGATTGTAATTTACTTTCCTGTAAAGAACATTTAGCTCCTCATTCTTCATTCTACTAATGAGCATCTGTTTGGGACAGACTTTTCCTTGGCCTTGTAAATGTATGTGAACGCCTTAAAAATTATCTCATTAGACTATTTGATTATTTTTTTTTTTTAATTAAACATCTTCAACAAGGAAACTTGGAGCTTAGGATCAATGAAAAATATAATTTCCATCTTCACCTACTGTGCATTTTACAGGGATGCAGATATATGGAAAACATTGTCATAACTGTAGAAACTTCTTACATCACTGACTAAAAGAAAGACATAGCACATTGTGCACCAAAGACTGAGCTGCTCAGAAAGAAACAGCAAAGAGAAATAGCTACCACAAAGATTAAATCTCTGAGAAAGATCAAGACAGTACAGTGACTATCTGGAATTTTCAACAGTGACAATTAATTTTGGGCATTTTCCAGTTTTGGTGTGCAAACAGGGACCTTATTTTCAAAAAGTACAGAACAAGTGATATGTGAAGTTTGGCAGCTTGATTCACAGATCCCTTTAGAACTATTGGCCATTTTATGTTCTTTGGCTAAACGACAATCAAGGGATAGGGAGAACACTGCCTACAAACACTTGATGAGGCTCAATGCCAGTGGAAGGAAGTCCTTTTGGCCCCCATCTGCAGTGAAATCCATCTGTAGGCTAATACCAGTGAAGTTTGAAGTGAGCTTGCTGGCCCTATATTGGTACAGGTGTAGAAAAAGAGGCCTGAAATCTGTTTGGGAGTATAGTTACACAAGTACCATGTAAAAAAAAGAAAAAAACCGGAGTTTACTAGCAAAGTATTACTTACATCAAGTCTTACAGGTCTTGAGGACAATCTTCAAGAAAATCTAATTTACAGAAGCTAATTAGCTTTAGATACTTAAAACCAGACTGCTTGAAATAGTAGTAAATATACAGTAGAGAACAATCTTGCCCAGACAGAAACTACTTGTTCAAACTAGTTCTTTCTACATTTAACTTTGGAGTCTAACTTAATGAAGGTTTTGTTTGGGAATATTACAGTCAAGAGTTAAATCAGAGCAGCGGAAGAGAGACATTAAAATGTATAGGGAGAGAAGAAGAAAAGGACTTGTTTTTATTTGAGATTTGAAATGAGATGAAGGGTCACCAAGGCTGAGAAATACACAAAGGCTGTCCCAGACTGCAGCCTGTTTTGAAGAAAAGGCTCTCACATCAACAGAAGCTAGATTGTGTGGAGGGACAGACCAAAGTCTAGACAAGTTGCCAGGGGGCCAGAGGGGCACAGAGAAGAGAGAGGTTTGTTTTTTTTTTTTTCCAAAATTGTAGTGTTTCTATAATTCTGTAATTTCTATACTTCTGTATTTTGTTGACCAAATTTTAAATGACAGGCAGAGAGGCTTTTGAATATACCTTTGTTTTAGCTCTGCAACATGTAAAAGCACTGTGGTTATCTTCAATGAATTCATTCCTCTTTCTACAACACAACTTAGCATCATCATGTGTGCAAGTGCCAGTACAACTTTTGCTGAACACAGGAAGAGCTTCTTCAACAGAGCAGTTTAAATAGAGAAGGTGCTGATTGTACAAATGACTGTTCATATATCTTGCTATGATCATCAGTACTCACATGTCAACAAGAAATTCTGCTTATCTATTGGTAAATTCTACAGTTTGAGGCTCATGCTTTTTTTTTTCTTTTAATTTCATATAATGAAAGTTGCACAATTACAATTTCAGTAGGTGGATGTTTACGGGCAAACAATCCAATGTGTTGTTCCAGCGTTTACAGCCTGTGTACTATTTTATAACACTTCCTGAGCTGTTGAAATTAATAAGGCTACACATGTGAATTTTCCTGCTTAATCAAATCTCACTTTGCTAAGGTTATAGAAATGACTGGAAGCTAAGTTTTTCATATTCATCTGTAAGGATTGCATAGGTTTGCTATTTTTGACTAGCAAATACATGCGTATTCAGACGTATGATTTTAAACCTCACTGGAGGGGATGGGAACTGAATGTATTAATTGCAGCACTTTTCATTAAAAGGTAGAAAACCCAGTGAAAGTTAACAAACCAAGTTAACAGAACCAAGCTTTTTTTTTTTCAGAACTTTTTTGCCACTGATTCTTGGCATCTGTAAAATTTTTTTCTCTCTCTATCACAATAGGATTCACTCACATTGATTGCATGTCATTGATAGCATTCACATTGGTTGTAGCAACAGTGTAACAAACTCTCTGGTCCTGAAAATTCTACTCAGTACTTTTTAATGCCTTTTGTGTTTCCAGTGCCATCATTCCCCAGGCAATAGCTGGGTTTTTGCATTTCCTAGTAGTAGCAAAGCTTACATTAACAAATAGCTGACATTACCGGTGATGAAACATCTCAGTAAGGATTAAAGTATCTATGGATGAAGCGATAATAATGAGAGACACTGATGCAGACATGTCCGTTGAATCATTAAAAGCTTTGGAAAACCAAGAAAAAAAAAAAGTTGAAGGTAGACTCGAGGGCAACAGAGTCAGAGAACCAAAGAATTAAAGTAGAATCCCTATATAAACTGCTAAAGGAACTATCAAAGGGTCAGAAGAAAACAAAAAAGTAAGAAACTATATGAAATGGTTTAAAAATACTGTACTTCCTTTAATAGTGCTTGAATTTATTTCCATACTCATAAAAATCTCTTCTATCTGCCTGTTAATCTTTTAAGGGCATCATTTTCTACAAGAGTTCTACCAGAGTTGATCCAGAGTAATTACACTGAAATCTGCAGAATTACTCCAGTGTTACATTGATGTTACAGTGACCATTATCTGGCTCCATAGGTGACAATTATTGTGACCCCTACTTACTCTATAAACCATTGTAATTTACATTTCTACTCATATTTGCCATAAAAACTTGTGAATTATTTGACAAAAAAGCTGTCCTGTTCCTAAGAATTGCCTCTCTCTTCTTATGTAAGAATAAGGATTATTTTAATATACTTTTTAAAGTGCTACAAAACTGGGCTTTTAAATGCTATGTCCTGGAATATCTTCTGATAGTTTTTTACCTAGTCAATCCAAACTTATTTTGTCAAACTAAAGGGCCTGAGTTCCACCCCAGAAGTTAACAACCTTTTCACAGTTGCACCCACTGAAGTGCATTAATTTTATTGGAATATCTAACTGTACATGCTTTTGCATTGTTGGACACTTCCCTCCGACTTCCATTTAGCTGTGTCACACCTAAATAATGCTCCTCTTAATAATGTTTCTCTGCTTTGTTAACTGGAAATTATTTTTGAAGTGTAAAGCAGATGGAACAGGATGATGGACAGTCTTCATGTTGCTTTTGTACTATGCATTTCCACAACTTGAAATATAAACAGATTTTCTAACACTCATTAGCCCCAAAGAGAAATTTCTTCAGTATCCCTTGGCCATAAATTACTTTTAGAACAAGCAGAGACAGAAAAGAGTTTGCAATAGAAACACGCCCTTGGAAAAGTTTCTCACTTCTTAGAGATGGGTCATTGTTTAATCCTCCTGAAGGAAACACTTTACAATTGGGGTGAAGTGCTAATGAATTGCTTCATTTTAAATTCTGGCTTTACAATCCTAATTATATATTTTTATGTGTGGCTGGTAATATTTTGGCATCTGTAACTCCTGCCTCTTGGAGCTTTCAAAGCAGGTCACTATATGGATTTGCTAAGTCTCACAACACATGGAAAGGTAATATTATTCATATTTCAAAGAAGGAAAAGCTGAGGCATGACTTGATATATTCAGGGTTACACAGGAAACTTCTTGCAAAGTGCTGGAAGTTTTGTCTACCAGTCCCACACTCTTCCTACAGGAAGAGCTGGTATTCCAGAAGGAATCAGACTCTTGCTTGGTGTCTGGAAGGTTTTCCTCTGGCTACAAATAGCAATAATTATTAATCTATTTTCACTTCACTACCTTTCATAGTACATCCTGTATTTTTTTTTGAATTTAAAACATGCCCTTTTCTCCCTGCAACTGTGGAGATTGTCAGGTAGAAGACTATCCTATTTAAATTTCAAAGGGCTTCTTTGTAAAATACTTCCTTATGGTGGAACCACTAGTTTATGCTTTTAAGTAAAAC
The DNA here is from genome assembly GCA_013399855.1 of Oxyruncus cristatus. Classification (NCBI taxonomy): domain Eukaryota; kingdom Metazoa; phylum Chordata; class Aves; order Passeriformes; family Cotingidae; genus Oxyruncus; species Oxyruncus cristatus. The sequence goes on from VXAY01001694.1 coordinate 595,264, forward strand.
CTTTACTCAGCATGTTTAAAAATTACAGGGCATTGCACACAAGGAGCATTTCAGGCTACATTTGCAAGCAAATTTAGTGTGTACAAGTGCAGTCAGAGCATAAGAATGTTCTGATCTTTTGAGTAACTTCCGTTGTTCTGAGGTTGCCACTCTTCGGCTTGACACTAACTAATGTACACGAGCCACCCGAAAATCAAAGAAACTGTATCTCGGGTTTTTTTGTTTGGCAGCTTGTATTTTTAAGAAGCCAAGCATAAAATGTACCATGTACACTTACTTATCACATGACTAATTACAGTCCAACTACTTTGCACTCATGGAATGCATCTTATTATGTCAATTACAATCAGTCATCATCATTACCCACACAACTATGGTTGAATCCATTAAGAGGAGAAACAGCAACACAGAGTCAACCGAAGCAACAGCACGTGGTGGTACCTTTCTTTTCATAGCATTGCTAAAGTCACCAAGTGCTTTGATACATCGTCTTTTCCCAGTCAGCCATGGCACAGTATTACCACTGAGCAGAGACAGAAGTGTACAACAGCAAGAGCACCAAGTGTTCTTGTATCACGCATCTGAGATGGCACATACATAAAGAGGTAAGGCAAATTCAGGCTTCAGCTGCTCCTTCTGCCTGGTTTAGTCCTGACGTAAAGATTGAAAGCAAGAGCTGAAGGGGCCAGATCCACAGCGAACAAACTAGGTACGGATTGCAAGGTCTGAGCGCTCCACTGAGATCCGAGTTTCTGGGGCAGAGCTGCCGTGTATCCAGGGCCCACGCAGGGAGATGTGCCTGGGAGGGCTGGGGGAGAAGCCTGTGACAGGAGAGCAGAACCCACCAGGGTCAGAGCATGGGTTGGTGCCACAGTCTGAGGAGCACGTAAGGGAGCTGTCAGACAGAGAGGCTCGAGGCACAGGGCTTGTCTACCACATTGGCAGCACCTCTGGAGGCAGGCACATCCACGATACACACAGAGCTGGGAATAGGAAAATCTACTAATTCAAGTGGTTGTTCTGTGTCTGGACAAGACAATTTGTGCCATGACATTTGAATCATGACAAAACAGAGCCACCAGTGAGACATTGTCTGTCTTTTATTACCGCTGGTGCAAACAATAATCTCATTCTAAAACGATGGCCCTCAAAGAAGCTTTTAAAAGTGTTTAATTCCCATTTAAGTGGAAAACGTGTAATTTTCTTCTGTTCCTTGTGCTAGTATTTGATAGTGTTGTCCACATATCTGTGTAATTTGCCTAATTTATCCCACCGCATGGAAATAGAAAATAATAGTGCCCTAGGAAAGGTACACTTATCACAAATGAAAACATGTTGAAGGGATATGTTCAAACCAAATAGCATGCCATGACAGCAGATCATAACCAGTTAAAGGTGGAGGAAAAAAAAAAGGAGTTTGTCATAAACAAAGTGCTTTTATTACTTGGATTATCCTATTGCACAACTACAAATAACACTTAGTCCCCTGTGATACATATCATAGTCTACCTGAGCTCAGAATTGGGAAACTGCTATTATTTACAGGGAAGAATATTAGCATATGTTTTTCCAAAACATATTTTCTGACCCTCGAGTACCAAGAGTCCATAGAGACGTACCCTGACAACCTCAAGATCAGCAGATAAATAGAGGATGTGTAGCACCTGTTACTAATCTCTTGTTTTGGAGAAGAAAAAAAATTCAAACCCCAATGCATTCTGACCAAATCTATCTCTAACTTACTTGGTTTGTGTGACAGTTTAAAATTAAGCTTAAGATAAGGGGATTAACATATACTATGGGATCAGATGCTGGTCCAAACCCTTAGCTGGATGCGACTGGGGAGAATTCTCTTTTCTATTACAGGAAACTATTTGGCGTCAATTGTTTCCTTTACAACTTTTAAATAGACCCATTGTCTCCAAGGCTTATCAGGGAGAGATTTAAACAAGCAAACTTCACCAGCTGTTCTGCACATGCAGGAAACAAAATAGGAAAGAGTATATTTTTTATTTCTTATTTTAATCTCAATGTACTGATCATTGCTAGATAACCATAGGAATACACCAGATATGAAATCACCAGAGGAAAAGAACCAAATTTTTAAAGCTGTGTACAAGTGGGAGTAAAAACATAAATTATTGCATGTTATTTTATCTGAAGATCACTGAAAATTTGAAGAACTTATATTTTCACAGTTCCTGGAGAAATATATTAGTATTTTTAAAAACATTCTAAGATTTTCCCTGCTGGTATGGCTGCCTTATTCCAATACAAGCAGTGTTTTTTCTCTAAAAAAGTCTGACAAGTTCCATTATTACATTGTCACTTTCTTTCTTCTAAAGAGAAGCAGACACGACATTACTTGATTTTAATATGAATAAACTATCTTCTTTTTGACAGCTGGCTAGTTGGTGTCAGCAATGTTCAAGGAACTTACCTGGTTAGTGGAACAAGGCTGAGAATTGAAGCTACATTAGCTCAAAAGTTTCTGAAGTATTTCGCTAGAGAAGCCTGCCCTCTGATTTATAACTTCTCTGCATGTAAATTGTGAACTTATTTTTAAGTGGTCTGATCAGTAGTGTGCATAAATAAACATGAGCCTGCGGATGGCTCATGTTTGTTCAAAACAAGTGTAGTTTGGTTATTCAGTCCTTGAAATTATTCCAGCAAAGTGACTGCATACCCAAGTCAAATGTTGTGGTTGCTCTACCGTGAGTAGACAACTTGAATTTGGGAGCTGACAGGAGATGTACATTGCAATTAAGAAAACCCAAGATTTTCTTGCTTGTTGGGCCTTAAATTGGAGGCCTTTGAGTATCACTATGCATAAAATGGTCCTCAGAAGAAAAATACTTACAGAAACAAAAAAAGGGAGAACCAGACCAGTCTTTAAATGTAATTTGGAAAAGGCAAAAATGGAAGCATTCCTTCTGAAATTCCACTTTCTTCTCAAATCATTTGTAGCTAGGAATTGTCCTTGTCTTTCTTGAGGAGGAAAAAAAAAAAAAACCACCAAAAGAAAAACCCCCAAAACCCTCAAACCTGTACTGAGATCTTAATAATTTTTTAAAATACTACATACATGAGCCATCAGTGAATCAGCAGTCATTTGAGCCATACACATTAACTTCCTCTTGGCACACTCCAATCTACAGCAGGGGTTTCCTCTTACATCACTGTACCTGCAGTCTTCTTCCCTGGTGCAAACAGACGTGGTATGGGAGACTTCACTGGGCAACTGACTTAAACATTTCTGCATTCAGGGAAGTTAGAATTTTGTGCCACGACCACACTTCTGCTCCAGGACTGTAGAGAGGATGACTTCATTCTTGGTTGCCTTCTTAGCCATTTCTGTGCCCAAGTAACACTTGCTGCTCCTGGGTTTGTAATTCTCTACAGAGTTGTTTCATCTTTTGACTTGAAACATTCAGTGTATTTCCATCCACTGGCTCATCTCTTTCCATCTCTTTTCTGTCCTGCTCTGGCTGGGAGGTCCTTTCATCAACAGTGCAGGATTCACTTTATTTTATACATAGAAAATAAAATTTTAAAGCAGGTTTTGTGTTTTTTTAAGTGCATTAGTCTACTCCAATGCCAGTGTCATTTGTTTGTCTTCCTACCTAATACTTCTGATGTTCAAATATGGTATGAAGCATAGGAAACACAACAAGAATTATTCTGTTCTAGAAGACGGAATGCGATGTGGATTTTCTCCAAAGGAAGATTTTTCCAGCAGGTTAATTTACTGATACTGCCATAAATACACTGAAGGCAATGGAGCTGCACGATTAACTCTGCCTGCTAAAGCTCAGACTGACGTCCATGTTACCATTAGTTGTGTAATTATTATCCAAGAAGGGTTTCAGAGGATATTTTTTATGCCACTGCTGGAAAACTTTCTATTACAGAATGCTAGCAAAACAATAATCCAAAAGCAGGTATTTTAATGTACTCACCCACCTGTAACTGACTTAACACCATAGATACTCCGTCTCAGAAACATGCTTTACTGCAAACCACTGACTGTTCCAAAGACACTTTAAATCAAGTATTCAAATCTTCAAGAAAAGAAATATGAAACTCAGCTGATTTTGTTAATTTTATCTTGGCAATGCTGCAGAATGAAATGTATTTCTTTACACAAAGGACTGCAGCATCTGATGCACATCTGTTCTGCTCTGAAGAAAACAAAGCAGCTCCCTTTTTCACTGTGTTCATCTTTTTCATTGTTAAAGCAAATAATGAACAAAATCAGATAATCTAAGAAAGGCACATGAAATTAGCATACTATTTAATCTTCCAGTTTAATATCTTGCCATCTGCATGCCTGTCTGTTAAGCCTGGTTTTTTATTTTATATAATAGGCTACAAGTACTTGCAGTGAAGCTGCACTTCCTTGGGGCAGCTGGCATACCATTAACACGGATGCTGTGACCAAAATCTCTATCTCCTTCCACACACCAGAACAGACAGCTTTCTGGAACAACACCATGCTCCTGCAATGCTGTTTAAATAAACAGAGAAGTGTGGCCAAAATCTGGAATTATTCACACAAAATATTTTTATGTATGTATTTCCTCTGTACCATCTTTTACTTTCTTTGTAGTTACATTCACCTGCAGTCTCTTGCTAGCTCTTGTATGCTTTTAGCATCCATAAACGAGTTAATAATAAATCTCTTACCCCTATTTCTTCATTTTGTAGGCATGCAAGCTATCTTTTTATAATTTATAATGAGTTGATATCTGACTTCACAGATTTTTAAATACAGGGACGTCCATGCAAATTTTAATTCAGACTGTGTGCAGGATAATAAAAATTTGCATCATCAACATAACAAAAGTATTTTAATGAACATCTTAGTGTTGTTATTTGCAACCAATTTTGTATTCGTGATAAAAGCAGGTGGGGAAGAGGGGGGTGATTGGTTTTGTGCACAGGATTTTGAGGGGTGCTGTAGCCATCTTGGGAAGTTTAACTCCAAATGTAGGAGACTGAATTTGCAACTTATTTAAGGTATGCTCACAGATGGCCAGTCCTGATTTGTAGCACTTCTACTAAGACAAGTGAGGAATCACAGACAGTAACACATAAAGTAGCAGCACACTATAGATACCAAAATCGACATCCTGAGATACATATATATATCTCACAAATAAAATGTTAGTTATTAAAGTGACAGGACACACTGTGGTTGTGCTGTTTATGCCAATTGATCTATCTTTGACTAAAAAAGGGATGTAGCTAATTTTGCAAAAATCTAATGACAATATAGAGTGAGTTTCATATTTCCCTCCATAAAACTTGATTTAATATCCTGGTGGATATTGTTGAAACTTCAGAACACTGTTGGAAATGTTTGACATTTCATTCATGTCTAGTATCCTAACCAAAGCTGCAAAATAACAAATGGCCAACATAAAACATGAAAAGCATCTAATTTTTTTTTTTTTAAACTGAGAGTACCTTCCTATTTCCCTTCTAATTAAATCTTTCATTAAATAAAGGTTACAGCTTTGTATAAAAAGTATTTATGCACAGTATTTGGAGGAAAACCAAAGTGAGTTCTGGTTGTAAATGGATTTCATTAGTTTAAAAAACAGTTGTAATCAAAGCACTAAAGTAAGCACAGGCAACATTTTCATACCATTTCTCAATACCGAAGTATTAGAAAAGAAACAAAATAGAATTAACCCTGGCAGTAAATTGTTTTCTACTTCAGTATATTATTCAATCTTCAATTTTCTTGTCAAGGACATGGCTGAAAATATTGTATCATGTCAAATGTTTCCACCACAAGCCACAGTATTACCACAATACAGAAACTAACTATATCCAGTATATCTAAATTGTAAGGCAAAGTATTTTTTATTTGCTTCACTGTTGTCCAGAAGGCAATTGCCAAACATGACTGCACTGTGTTTGATAATAATAATACTCTTGAAAAGCAGGGCTTGAGAGGTGAAAGTGCATGAAGCAGTCCACACTATGATTCTATGATTTTAAAGAATTGCATTTATTTTCAATCACATACATATAGTAGTTATTCATACAAAGAAATTTTTAAATCTTGTGTCTTTTTGGTTCTTCCTTCTGAAAAAAATATAATTAGTCCATGATAGAAGACACAGGTAAGTAATTTCCTGAAATTATTTTACTTTTCTGAAAAGTCTGGTGGTGGTTGGTGGTTCAGGAAGCAGAAAAGGGGATGGGGCTGTCAGACTCTTACACCACACTGTTGTAGAGAAACTGTGCATTTAACTCCTTCTCACGCCTGAAAAAATCAGTCACTATCTGTAAAAAAGAAAAATGAGCTAAAAGCAGTTGAGCTGCTATTTTATTATTTCACAGAAAATAATTACATTTAGTCTCAGCAGCTAAGCAGTTTCTTTCTCCACCTCCATCCGTATATAAGTCTTGACCTTGATTCTGACCCTGTTCAGCCAAATCTCCTCTTAGACAATGAAGGAGGAGTCTTTGCTTGAAGAAGGGATACAACCTTGGACCTGTGTCAGAGGTATTAGTAAAGGAGAATGCACACATGAGGTCTGAGGTGCAGAAATGACTGCAGCAAGTATGTGAATTTCCCTTTCTCTGCTCTGGCATCCTTGACTAAGATGAGTAGGAGACTAATGCATCACACCAGTGAACTCTGCTGCTGCAACATTTTTGTCCTGAAAGGGGAGGACGAGTTTTTAGTGTATCAAGAACATGGAGGGAAAGTGTTAAACTTTAAAGAGTACTTTATAGGATAAAAGTACACCTCCCATACTTTTATCACCATCACATTAGTTCTTTTTAATTAAAATAAAGTCCTGCTCAGTTGAAGAATGAAAATTTTCTTTCTCAGCCTTAGGAGCTGCCTGCCTTAGTCTTTTAAGTTTGAAACTCTTCAGATGGGTAGGTCAGAACTATGTGAGATAGTTACAGAAGGGGTCCCAGAGGCAAACCATAGACTTAGTCTGTGTGACAATAAACATTCCAGTTCGCATTACTGAACCTCAGGGAAAACATCATGAGACAAACTGAAGCAAAACCTACAACTTGAATTATTTGACATCAAAGGCCACAACCCCCAAAAAAGCAATTGTTCTCAGAGCCCCACACAGAATTAGAGGAGTCCTCCTGGCATGGAGGGGAATGATGGGGAATTCACTGCTTCTCTGCAATGCAAAATTAGCACACCTGTATTCAGACAGTGGGACAATGTGTTGGCCATCCCCAGCTCTCAGTTTTTCCTCACTCATGATGTCATTCATATATGTGGGTGTTTTAGGGGTAACCTCACACATGGTTACAAAAGCCTAACGCTCCAATAAATACCACACACATGTGGTATTTAACCAACTTTCGAGCTGTGCTGAAGGTGAAGTTCTGATCTGATATTATGAACAACCATTTGCCTACAGGGAGACTGTTTACAATAAGCGGTAGTTTTGTTCTATTGAGCTCATTAAACTTGGTATTTCCTAAAAGAGTGATGACTGTAACTAGCATGGCTGTCAGATGTTTATTCTTCAGTTAAAAATGCTGAACACAGCATCAGCAACCAAATTACTTATAGTTTCAGAGCTGTTTCAACCAGCTGCTCAGCAGTCAAGTTCATTAGTGTTTATTATCAGTTTATTAGCACAACTTGACTGAAATGATTGTCCTTCAGTCTTAACAACCTGCTGTATTTTCTTTCAGTATAAAAACTCCTAAAAACATCCAATGCATTCTCTCATAAAGACTTGAGTAATTGCAAAAAAAACCCCACTATGGTAATTTGTTAATACTACTGAGGCAATTGTACTCTTCAGTAGTTAAAAAGAATGGAAGGAAGAGAACATAAAATTTCCTCTGCATTGCAGTGACCTGGGGCAAGTCTACACCCATATTTCAGTGTTATGCTGTAAGAAAAAAAAAAGCTATTGTGCCAAAATGTTTCCAGGGATATTTTCTCCAAACACCACACTAATTGAAATGAACTGCTGCCTATATGCAGTGTCATTTACTTTCCTAACTTGCCTTCGAACATTTTAAGCATTGTGATATAACTTACTCACGCACACATACCACTTAAAGAAACACTTGACAGAAACTCACCGCATGAGACAGGCCTTACTGGATTCTGCTTTACAAAAAATTTGGTAAGGAAATATTTTCCATTTTGCTTGTTTAATTAATTGCAATTTTTCAGTTAGTTGCTATGTTGTTGTTGTTGCTCTGACTGTTCTTCCTCTTAGCGCTGTTCTGTGAAGAAAAAAACCAAAGTGCTCTTGTGTGCATTTACTATATTATGTAGTTGTTCCATGCATATTAACTGTGTACTACCTATAACACAAAATCCATGAAAATATGAATTCCTTGCATGCACTTCACTATGAAATGCAAACTCATTAGCTCCTCACAGCAAGATTGCAATGTTGATGCAGTAATATTTTTTTTCTTTACTTGTCATACACCTCCTACAGGCAACGCAGCAGGAATTTGGATGTGATCATCATTTTAAATGGCTTCTCTGACATAGGGAAATGAGAGATGTGATAATTCCTGAATGCTATTATCTTTAAGAGAATTCATTTCCTGAGCTGATGGAGTATCCCCTAATAAATAAACGCACTAGAGCACAAACCAGAAGATTAAAAGCTGTACCACTTGGCAAGATGTATGTTTTTTTAAATGTCATAATGTTTGCTCTGTGTAGGAGCATCAGCTTCAGTTGTATAGAGCTAAATGAAAGTTTGCCCTAAACCAGTATTACTCACTGTGGTCATGTATGATTTCTTTCAGTCTGCCACATCGGACTGTCTCCACTGGTAAAGAATCTGTTATAGAGGTAAGGACTAATTAATATTACAACAAGGTTGATCTCTGTAGTTCGGTGGTACTGGTGAGACCCCAGCTGGAGTACTGCATCCAGCGTGGGAGTCCTCAACGCAGAAAAGACACGGACCTGTTGGAGTGGGTCCAGAGGAGGCCATGAAGATGATCAGGGGCCTGGAGCACCTCTTTTATGAGGACAGGGTGAGAGAATTGGGGCTGTTCAGCCTGGAGAAGAGAAGGCTCCAGGGAGACCTTATAGTACCTTCCAGTACCTAAAGGGGCTACAAGAGAGCTGGAGATGGGCTTTCTGCAACGTAGTATGGTGATAGGATAAAGGGGAATGGCTTTAATTTGAAAAAGGGCAGGTTTAGATTAGATATTAGGAAGGAATTCATTACTGTGAGGGTGGTGAGGCACTGGCACAGATTGCTCAGAGAGGTTATTAATGCCTCATCCCTCTGAGTGTTCAAAGCCAGACTGGATAGAGCTCTGAGCAACCTGGTCTAGTGGAAGGTGTCCCTGCCCATGGCAGGGGGCTTGGAGCTACGTGATCTTTAAGACCCCTTCCAACCCAAACCATTTCCTGAATCTATGATTTTGGTTATAATACTAACAGAAACTGAAGGAAGGCATACTTAAGGTATGGTTCAGAAAATGCCTTTCTGTTAAAGTGGACATAAAAATGAAAAAAACCCAACACAACAAATAGAGCAGAGATTTGAAAGCAATTTCCCAATATGATAGTGTTGTCCAATTGTACCACTGTCTAAAGGCTGAGCTTTCTAAAGGGAAGATAAATATGCCAATGTGTATTTGGATGTATCTTTGCATGCTCTGTTGGAAGACTTTGTCACTGTATAATTTCAAGTTGGTCACAGACCAGACAGGTGAAAAGTCATAAATGGTAATCATCTAAATTCTTTGTGGCCTTTTATTTCCAGAACTCCAAGTAGTTTTGAAGAGATTGATGGTGGCCAAAACTACCCACACCCACAATCGGCTTAGCACCACTGTCATCTACCCCTCAACTCTGCTCATTTGACCATATTTCTTGTTATCCCCTGTGCTACAGGGAGCCATTTACACACATTCATACACACACACAAAAAAATTATTGGAAAACAAAGAAAAATAACAAAAACTTACTGAAAATGTAGAATTATGCTTTGTCCATAATTCTGGAGCATCCCAGGAATGCTCCAGACCACACGATGAACTGTCCCGAGTCAGTCCGGCTGGAGAAGAAATACAACAAGCAGATGATTTTCAGGCTGAAGGATTTGCGGAATGTTGCCCTTGCTGGAGCTTTGAGCACATTTCTGCCTTTAGGTGTCACTCTTCACCTGTACCGTGCATCCTCCTTGCTGAAGGGAGCTGTGTCTGCGTCACACAAGCTGAGTGAAGAAAAATTACAAGGCTGCCGTGTTGCTACAGCTCTGCAACACCACATTCCGAGGAGCAAGGTGAGCGCAACATTAACCTGCGATAAGGGATCTGATCTAACACGGAGCAGCAGCTGGGATAAGCAAGATTGTCTTCCTGGTTTAAAAAAATCCTCTTTGCACTGCACACTCTGATTTTGTATTTTCCTCCCAACTTATTGGATGATCCCATGATTTGGTCACAACGCTGTGCAAATTTGATGTACAAACACAGTCCTGCTGGATTGAGTGCTACATAACAGTGTTAGAGAATTCTTGCAGCACATGTGAATGTTTACCTTTGTGCTAAATGCTTAGCAATCCTATGATAAAACTGACAGACAGCTTGGTCATGCTGTCAATTTGTTCATATTAGTAATTATGGCTAAAAAAGGGAAATTAAAACTTCCTTCATGTATTTCAGAAATCAAGTGACAATGTTGGCAAATGAATTAATTTAGCAATACATGCAGTAATTTTATTGCCATGTCCACTAACCCTGCCTCGTGCTTGTGACAAAATGTCAGAAAGCTGAAATTGGTGAGTACGACTGTGCAGAAACCTGACCAGCATTCTCCCACTGACCCACCTGCAGTCAGCAGCATGGTGTTGTGTTGTAGAGTTGTTCAAGATGTTACTTTTCTCCTTTCTGGTGAAAAAAAGATGGGAGGTCTGCATATTGCCAAAAATAAGTGTTTTCCTTTATGCAAAGAATCAAAATCATCCCTCAACTAACTGACATTTCAGAAAGACATACACTAAAAATTTCGGGGTACTCTTGCTGTGAGAACACAGGTATGCATTCTGACCTGTTACATGGAATTAGGCTTTTGAAAAAGAATTTGGACAATGTTCTGGCTGCTTGGAGCTCTGAAATGCAGTGGTATTCAAACGTTAAGTTTGACTCCTGGAGTATTTGTCATAACGTTCATTGATTTTAAAACCAGAGCTTCATTCTTCAGTCCACTCAGTGACATGTTGGACCCTACAGTACTTTCAATTTTATTGAAGAGAGCTTTGGCACACACTGTGAATTTATCTGTGTTCAAACCCTGCTAAGTCTGAATTGAGGCTAAAGTTAAGAAAGAGTCTCCATTCTTCCTGAGCATCTACATCCACAAATCTTTCCCTGAAAGACAGACTGCTCTCTGGAAAAAAAAGTTGTGGGGAGGGCACATTTAACAGCACCCTGTGGTAACAAATACCTCCAGGACTTTCACTATTAGGGCACTTCGGGTAATTATTCATATTAAAAAAATCACCCACACAAAAAACAAACAAAACAAACAACAAAAAAAATGAACAACAACAAAAAAAGAACATTTATTCTAGTTGTGATTTAACATTCTGATGAGGCATTTAAAACATATCCTTTTCCTTCTAAGACGATACAACTGAACTAAAAAAGTTGAATATCATCTAGATAATGCTGAGGACAAATCTGTCAAAGCCTGAGCATAAACGTATCTTCCAAGACAAAAAATTCCAGAGGTAATGTTTCTGAATATTTGCTGATGGCAGATCAAGACTTAAAGATGTTTTCGTAGTATCTGCCATCAATTTCTTAATCTTAACGACTTAATCTTGTAACATCAGGCATGTCTTTACCTATCTAACCCCCACCTAGGGTTAACAGCAGAAAGGGCTTATTGTACGGCTTTTTACCTCATCCACACCTCAAACCATTAATTGTTCTGGAAAAAGGAAGGGGTATTTTGTTGCAGCAGTTAGTTTCTTTGTAGTTTCTGTCTCATAAGTTTGTAAGTATCAAAAATAATTTCTCTTACCCTCCAATGATAGATATGGAGTAGAGACAGGAATAATTTCACACATTTTAAATTTAGCCTGGAGGAATGTTAAATACCCCCATGTTAGTGCCGGGCTCATGATGCAAGAAAGGCTACAATCTTCCAGACAGCAACAGCCAGCCATTCCCCATAATGGGACTTACTTAACAAAAGCCCCAGTCTATCCATTAAATAGACATATTCAGAAAGAGAGCTTTTTTATCAAGCACCCTAATTTCTATTTCATATATAAGTACTCCTGGAATGTGGACAGAACATCACATGGAAACATCAAGAGACAAACAACACTTACTGCTTCCCAGCAGTCAATTTTAGAATAAGGCAAATACATTAGGAAATTTGTATTAATTTAACCAGCTAAATTTCCTCCCTGGCTCCTTACACTACACTGACAATCATGTTTTCTTGGAGGCAGAGCAGTTTTGCAGTTTGGGCTCCAAGCTGTACCATTAACAGAGGGCTTGGGAGAGCATGTGGAAAAGCAATGTAATCCCAGTCTCTATCTACATGTACTTGAAACCCAGCCACAGGGCAGCGAATGAAGCCTGCAGAATTGTTGCTTTCTAAGCACCAGCACAGACACAGAAACAGTAAACACTGAACAGCCTTCAGCAGAAGGTTCCACAGGAGAAGCAAAACTGGAACTCTGCCATCAAACTGGAAAGCGAATCCCACACGGGGATTACAAAAGCCACGGGTACCGTGAGGGAACTGCGGGCTGTTCCAGTGCACCCAAACAGGCCTCACGGCACCATGGTAAATGTTCACCAGCTTGAGCATACGGTTGTTCACTGACCTTCATCCCATTCATTTGCCTCCAGCAGAGAGGGAGTTTTGCAGAGGCACTCGGATCTCCTTCCGCACAGATGAGTCCATTGATCTGCTACAGCTCTTCAGTGCCCGACACGTACGGCCTCTCACCACGCAGGAGATGTTCGGGCCAGCACACAAGTGGACTGAAGAAAAATTCCAAGGCTGCTCTGACGCTAGGAAAGGGTACTTCCCTTGAATACCAAGGAACATTACGGGAAACATTCCTGTTCATACACAACTTTGGATTTTCTGGAATTCAGGACTCTGGGTTGTGTGAAGCTAAATCACAGATACAGCTTCAGATCTGGATTAAATGATGCGCACCACGTATTCAGTGACGCAAATCATCAAAACATGGTCGTAAAAATATTGACTCCTGAAAAGGACAAACCTCTCAAAAAAGAGGACTCTTTAACTGTCTCAAAAGATACCCCAACAAACTAAAAAGCCAGTCCCTGTAAGAAGTGGGTCCCCCCATTTTGCATTAAGAATCACAAAGCCAAAATTCTCTAGCCACTGCAAATCAGAGGTTTCTATTACATGTTGTAGCTTGGCCAATCATTGCATATACAAGCTGGGAGAAGAATAGACCCCAAAAATTGTCTTTTTTTTTTAGCAAGTCAGAGCAAAGCAAAACTTGGTTTTTATCAAGTCTTTTTTTTAGCAAGTCAGCTGTGCGCAGTATGCTTAAAATGACATTTAAGTACCAACAACTCTAAGAATTTCTTTCTTTACAGTGATTACAAATGCTTAATTCATTCTTTTCTATAGGTCCCCCCTTCAAATTGTTTTGACAGAAGGCTGTTCGTGATTTTAATTTTCATCGCTACACATGATAAATCCAAATATAAAAATGTCCTTTGCGTATTATGCTTTGAGTTGCTGGGAAATATTATGGACGTAGACAGCTTGTGTAAAAATTGAAAAAAAACAGCAATGCTTCCCCAAAGACAGCACCTCTCTCCTTATTTGTTCTTTTTTCACCTAGAGTGAAGTGCGTTCAACTTTGTGAAAGATGAGTCTCCAAATAGTAACTCTGCAGTTGGCGTGGTGGTTTGGGGGTTATGATTTTTTTGTTTGGTTTTTTATTGTTTGTTGTTGTTGTTGTTGTAGTTGATTTTGTTTTACATTTTTTAATGGAGGGAGAGATGGTAGAAGGACAAGCTTTTACTTGACAGATTTCCTTCGTTCTGTCCAGTCGCGTGGTCATCCTCCCCCCACCCCCAATATCTTTTACGCAGTCAACCAGACTCTAAAGCTACTTAAAGACAAAAAGCCTGAATCTCGTGTGTCTTAAGATACCTTTATATTTATGTAGTGTTGTAAATGCTTCTTAAATGAAGCCCATCAGAAGGAGCTGAATTACTGCATTTAGTAATCCTGGCAACGTCCGCACGTTTACAGCTTTATCTGTGTCCCCTAGAGAGGGCTGAAGGAAAAGAAACCAGAAGCCAGGAGAGCTGTAGGAGCATACTTTGTATCTTCTTCATTGATACCCTTCATGCCATTCAAATAGGACTCCGGAATACACTACTTTAATTAGCAAAGCTTGTTTTAAAGTAAACAACACAAACACTCCTTATAGGACAGTCACAGTCTCCCCTGCTAGACATACAGGCTTTTTGGCAAGATCACATTCAAACAGCATGAAATTCACCTCCGTGCATGGCCCCCAGAAGGCCCTTGCACCATTTCAACTTCCATTTAGCTGCTCTGGATAGGAGCATGTGGTTTGTGGGATAAGGACGGAGGTTCACTACAATTTTCCTCCAAAAAACAAAAAGATGGTCCAAATCCACATCTGTAGAGATCAGCAGTTTTACCACTCTAAGGTCATAAAGGTGTAATATAGGCGTCATGCATAGAGTACATACCATGTTTCAGTTGGGTCCTGTCCCTGCATGACTTTGAGCCCCAGTGAAAGTACAGATCCACAACGCGCCCGCAATTAAGCCCTCAGTCATTATATTTGCTGTGTTGTGCTGTTTACTGGGAACACTGCAAAGTCATTCAATTGACAGGAGCCAAGACAGCAGTGAGAAGAGTATCCTCATGAGGAAGCTCTGACAGGATTCCTTTTGACACATGGGAGAACATGAGAGTCCCATCTTAATTCAGTAATTGCTAAACAAACAGAAATTGGAAATCATTAATGTGACATTGACCCATAAAACACTGATCATCTAGGCCCTGTTGTCCCCTGTGGAATAGGGAACAACAGATGGTCAAAGTAAACAGGGTAAGGACAAAACAATATGGAAATAATGTTGGTTCCTTAACAAATGTCTTACTGTAGTCCATTTATGCTGACTGACATTGGTTGTTCTTTTCAGCTATAACTGTGCAACAAAATCGGACATGTCTCATCTTCCAGTCTTGATACTGAGCTGTTGTTGATTTTCTTTTGTTGGTCAAGGCTTTTTTTCATATTTTTTTCTCTTTTTTTCTTTTCTCTTTTTTTTTTTTTTTTTTTTTTTTTTTACAACTTTTTTTTTCAACNNTTTTTTTTTTTTTTTTTTTTTTTTTTTTTTTTTTTTTTTACAACTACGTTTATCAACACTGATACATTACAGACCTTGTTAGTTATACTTTGAAGTCTGATCATGCAGAACTACAGGCAGGTGCAACTTAGATCTCATTACAGGATGGACATGGCAAGGTGAACAGTTGTTTTTGCTAGTTAAGATCTGGAGCTTTGTTACTGTTGTGGCTTAATGTATACTGGCCATAAGTCCCACTTACCCAATTTACTAAATATACATGATTCTATATGTACACTGAAACTTCCAGCACCCTCCTTTATCAGCATGTGACTGACTTAGGAGAAGGTCAGAGGTCAACCATATTTAGGCATACAGCGGCCTTATTGTAAAAGATTTTAACAGAAATAGCATGTTGCATTATTACATATTAGTTACAGAGGAAGGGGAAAAAGTAAATCAATACAACTATTTACATTTTAAATATCTTGCTTTCCAGAAGACAAGAATGGCCCTGTTCAGTGAAAATTAGCAAAAGAGACCTGTCTGAAATGATAAGCATGGTAGGGATACAATTATTTCCCCAATTGACTGTGTCTTCCTTCAATATGTGCTTTTCAGCTTTTCGCTCTCAAGTAAAAAGGCACCATTAGCCTCAGTTGAAGTTTTTCAACATTCTTTTGTCGAATCAAACCCTCTTTAAAACTCAAACTTGCCATGGGTCAATGAGCCTGAACATGCATTAAGTTAAACATTTCACCTCTTGCAATCAACAATTAATGAAAAAAACCCAAACCAACAACAAAAAAGGAAAAAAAAAAATCAGGCCACACTGGCAAGTTCCTAATACACCAAGAGGATTCCACTAAATTCCACTGGACAGGCCTGTTTTCCAGCTTATCAGTGAAGATGGCACATCCACCATTCCCCTGCCTCCCCCAAGCATCTCACTAATTAAGACATTACATATTTGTATAATATTCAAACCTACTGCACAACGATATTCTTTGTGTGTGTGTGTGTGTGTGTGTGAAAAAGATCACCTTGAGCTTGCAATTCGTTAACTGTGTCCTTTGTAAAGTGGTGGAAGTTCAAATAAGCACAGCCATCAGATTCTTGAAGATGCGTGGTTATATCACAACTACTCTCTTTATCCACACTGAGTATGAGCAGAACAGAGGTTCTGAAAATCACATCCCTATGTACACCCCTCTCTTTCCTACAAACACATACAGAAGCAAAGAAAAATAAAAGCCTAAACATAAAATGAACCATTAACTCAGACTTTTTTTTTTTTTGCCAGACTATTAAAAGAAAACTCTAATTCTTCCCTGCAGATGTTCTTTTGTATTGCTCTCCCTGGAAGCACAGAGTTTGTTGCAAAATGCCTTTTTTTTGGTTGCTTCTGCATGTTTGAATTCACACAAAATTTTAAAATCTCAATAAGCGTGAAGAAAGAAATATAAACAGATCTGAAATGAAAGAATTTTTTGATCCTTTGAAGTACTGTAAAGTTTGTAATATAAATAAGCTAACACTTGTTACTAGAAGTTATTTTGAATTAAAATATTCCTATTACATTTCACAATAATTTCAGGATACTCCAAACACTTTTTTTCTTTAATAAAAAATTTGGGAGATTTGCTGGGAGCGACTTTATCAGGCAGTTCTAAAATCTGCTATTAGCACATTTTTCATGAGAAAATATGGAAAAGAATTGGAAAAGAAACCACTGGTGCTCACTGACAAATGTATAATACAATTCAAATCAGTTAAGTAGCTCTACTTTAGAAAACTCCTTAAAGGCACTGCAACAGGTCTCATTTCTTCAGTATCATTAGCCCAAACTTTGAAGGTAAAGCAACATATATGAAGATAAAACCAAATTGGTTATAAATTCGGAAGAGAGACATGATCATCTATCTCGTGTCACCGTTGACAGCCAATGTTGTGCAGGAACTGGGGATTTCCAGAGAAAAACCATCAGTGCATTAGGGCTTGGAAAACCCGATCAGGCTTCCTGTAGCTTTTGTTTGTTTTGCTTGTTTGTTTTAAACACATTACCACACTTGCACTCCAATTTAAGCTCCATTTCATATAATGCAAGCTTGCTAAGATTCCTGAACCTATTCATGCCATGGAATTCTAGATAATAGGGGGGGATCATCAGCCACAATGCAATTTCCATAAATCAGTGTGCGACCAACTCAAATATCTGAACTCTCTAAAGATACAACTCATAATAATTGAATATAGTCAAAACTCACAGCATACTATTCCAGTTACCAAGTCAGTATCTGAAGACTGTTTTCAAAAATTACCAAAAATTTTGGATAGAAAACATATATAAGCTTGCATCAACTTGTAACAAATCAATACCTCATCCTCATTTAAACTCAGCAATGTAAAAGAAAATGGTCAAAGGGTCTTTTAAGAGCCATTCTGACTTTTTTCTTTTTCTTTTTTTTTTTTGTTTCTCATTCTATCCAGAAGTACTCCACCTGAAAATAAAGCAGGAATGATTTTGCAGCAACTTTCCTCTGTACCTACTCAATGCTATTTCTTGCAGCTAGTGCTCTGAGCAGCCACTGATAATTAAAATGCTTCTGCCACTCTCCTCACCCAGCTCATAGCTACATACACGACTTGAGTAAGCCACTTGGACAGAATTTATTTGGGGATTCAAGCACTTAAGATATCAATAGGCTCTCAGGCATATTTTCAAAAATACCAAGGTGTCCAACTGCCCCTCAGGATGATGCCACTTCTGGCATAGGCTCTCTGTTTGCCCCTTTAGTGCCTAAATACCTTGGAACATCTGTCATAGGTCTCTTGTTTTCCAATTTCCTTCATCTCTGCAGTGGTGGCAATCATGCTTATGACTGCAAACCTCAGAGAATTAAGTGAAAATCGTTGCTCAGGTACTACATTTAGTAACATTTTGAACAGAAGTAGATTTTAAAGATCAATGGCAAAGATAAGAAAAGCATTTATCATTTTCAAGCTGAACAAAATGTTGGAATAAAGGGGAACACACTTGAAGAGAAGGGTATCAAAACTTCTAGAATCAGAAAATAAAATTTGTTTCCCTTCAGACAGCCTCAGAACATCATCGCTATAATCTTTTATTCAAGAGTACATGCATTATTGTACCTTATCAGCTTGACAGCACCAAACCCCTGGCACAAAGCAAAACGAAGGATGCTATTCCTGCTTGATGGTCGCTACTTCAGTTTGGACGTACACAGACCAGAATTGTAAAGAACTAATGCTTTTCTTTATTGACGGCTTTTTATTCTAGTGTCCAATGTGGACAGCTCCAAGTCTTCTCCTCCAGACACAGTTTCCCATAAAGGAGACTAATTTGAGGACAGAAAGAGATGCAGTAATTCTTTTAGGCCCCATTTCAGCAAGGCACTTAAGCACATGCTGATGTCGATCATTGCTGAGCAAAGGACAAAAGCACGTGCTAGTTAAAATTATGTATGCATCCCTATAGTTAAAATTATGTATGCATGCCTATAGTCTCCATCAAGAGTTTGAATAAGCACTGGTGCTAAGCAGAATCAGGGCTGCTGGGAATAAAGCTACGTAACTCCTGTGATGTGGGTTCCTTCAGCACCGGCCAAAGGACATCTTCTATGGTTCTCCACCCAGCCCTCACGAACCCAAACGAGACTGAATTATACCATGGGACCAAGGGTTTGTTTTTTGGCTTCAGTAGATGAAACATGGGAGATCTACAAGTATCCATCTACCACAACTGGTTTCTCTGCTATTGCCTATGTCACATCTCCATAATACCTCTGGCAATGAACTGTGGTTACTCCAAGTTTCTACAGTTTACACTGGTGGTGTGTTTGCAGTTCCTTACATACAGCTTTGCCTCTTTGAGACACTTGGTTGAGTTTTGTTTAAATAACACACCCAAATGGTGCACACTAAGGAATGTAAAGCAGATATTAGTTACCTGAATATTATTAATATATATCTATGGTGAATTAAATCTGGAGGTGATACATTTCATTATTGCTAAGAAGTCACCCTTGGTGTTATTGCCTACATACCTACAGAGCTTTGCTGTTAACCTTTCAATATTTTTATGATCATTGGCTTTGAAGTGAGAGTTACATCACTCAATGACTTGATGTTTCATGGCTTAAGAGAGAATATTGCTAAATATATTTAGCAGTAGTAAATTATTGCTTTTAAAATTACTGCTCTGAGTTTTTAGAACATGATCAACCTAATTTTATTCTCAAAAAAATTTTGATAAAAATCTACCAAAAATATAACCAAGGGAAAAAACCCACTTCCTATAGCAATTCTGATACAGCTCAGACTTACCAAATCTGAAATTATTTTATATCCACTTAATTTTTATCTCCCCTTTTCCCCACCCTGGGGAGAAATCTTTTCTTCCTTTCTTCCCTTTGAAAAAAATCTGACTTGATACTCAATTTTTTCTCATACAACAGAATGGCAGGCTTGTAAGCCACCCAATAGAACAGCCTTATTTTGGTAGAATTTTGAATATATAAGAATTAGTGAATTTAAAATATCCACTAACACAGTCTTAACAGTTTCTCTCTCTGACATTTAGAAAAGCATTAGAGTACAATTTAGCTCATTTCAGTTTACATGGCGCATTTTGGTAACAGGACAGATGACTTAGATTCTAGTTAATTTCCAACTCAGGTAACAATGACCTTGCAGTGGAAAATGCTAATTGCTGTTTTGGCTGGAAAAATATTCAATTGTTACAAAATGACAGGAATGTGGACAGGAGTGTGCACTCCTGTCATTCTCTTGTAAAAACACTTGCTGTTACTCACCATTGGAAATCCTGTGGATTATTACCCGGTCAATTCAATTTGATATTCAGTCACTGTTGGGTTCTTTGGAACTTGTCAAAACTGCCTAAGACCCCTGATTGCACCAGCTAATTGACAACCTTTGCTATTACTTAGAAAATAGGAATACTAGACCCATGCACTCCGTGGTTCTTTTCCATGTAACACAGCTGCTAAAACTTCCTGGGGAGTCTGATGAGTTGTCATGAGCAAATGAACAGCCAAAAGCACCTGGAGAAGGCCTGTTCTCTTAGTAACAGAAGTCCCTGCTAGGGAATGATTTAAGGGGAAAACGACCTCTAAGCCACAAACACACACTGAGGGGGAGTGGGCCGCAAATATCCTTTCTCTATCTAACCTAGTAAAGACCCAGACATAAAATAAAAACAAGTTGTTGCAGGTCCTTTTCATAATCATGTATCATAATTTGCTCATTCGCCAACCCTCTAACTTACAAACATACCTATAATTCATAATAGCGAGTCTGTCTATGACCTAAGATGATAACTCACTTAACAGTGACAGGAAAAGTTGCTTACTGAGATAAATCTTTCTGGGCTTTGACATGCATAAAAAAACCTTCATTCTTGTTCCCTGTAGCTTGCAAAGATACATGTGCTTCCTTCTAACCTGGTCTCAGCTTGGCATATCTGCTCTAAAAATCAGAACAACAAGTCTTAACATTCACAAACTAACATTTTTCTACGAAGCTCTGTGGCTTCTTCTTTCAGTAAAACTGCTTATTATTTCAAAATATATATACAACTCTCAGCAGAAATTTTGGTGCTACATCTTCAAGTGTCTGAGGGAGACACAGTTCTGTGTGTTTATTTACACTTCCACAAGTCCTCATACAAGATATGCAACCTCACTGATGAACAAACAAATAGAATATATGCTGCCAATATCACATATGTGTAGTTATGCAGTTCACCTGAAATGGGCCATTTATGGTTGTGGAGTGCACATGAAGTACATATGCAGATGTGTGTGTTCCTGTGGGCACACAGCTGCATACACTGCCAGAATTCTCTTGGCACGTATCTGTGTATGTGCTATTCCTATATGAAGAAAAATGCATGTATACCCCTGTCTGCCTCACTGGGCAGATGACAGAACAGAGAGTGAAGGCAGATAAACACTCATATGTTAGAGAGTGGCTACTGCACACCTTGTCATGCCAGTGTGAAAGGACAGTTGCAAGTTGCTGGTTTTGCAGCCATTCATTTTACATCTTGTGGGGAGGGGGTTAAAAAAAGGATTTTTCAGTTCCTTTTTTTTTTTACACCCCTGGTAAGCATCACTGGAAGAAGACCAAAGCAGAGCAACTATAAGTTAAATATACACTTGAGCTTAGCTGCGTTACATAACTCTGTAGGAGAAGCAGGCTGAAAAGATTTTGCTTGTTTGTTTCGTTTAAATTTTTGCGTTTATTATTTCTCTTTCTTTTCATCTGTTAACTCCCACTAATTTTTTCCTCCTAAGTTACATCATCCTCTGAAGAACGCTGGGTTTCGCAGGCAGGCGGCTAGTCACCTGCAACAACCGAGGGGTCCCGCAGAAGCTTCCAGGCTGCTGTCCGTGTCAGACGCCAGTGTTTGATCCGTGGACATGGATGAGATGTCATTGACAGATGAGGATGGAGGGAGGCTTTCACTGCTGTTCACTGCTGCACCTGTGCTACGAAAACGAACACCAACGTGATTAAACCTGAAACCCTGGAACGTATCAGATTTTAAAAAAGCAAAGGATACTTACCCTGTGGCAACAGGCATGTAAGTACACAGAACAATTTACACAGTGGCAAACATCAGCAGAAAATGGACCATACAAAATTCAGGCATTGGATAATATTAAATATTTTACCAGGAAATCTCTCCCTCAACAGTCTGTTTTGAAGAGTTACAGCTTGTAACACTAATATTCAAAGTTCCAGGTGGGAACTGCTTTCTACTCTTGTAGTAGTGCAAAGATATCATGGCATCAGAACTATCCTTAAATTAGTTTACTCTGCTGATACACTGGGAAAATAAAATAGTTAATTTAGTAGGTGCTGCAAAAAGACAGAGCAATCTTAATGACGTCTGGCTGGTGACTGCAGACAGCAATCATCTATGTTTTCTGGCAGAAGACTTGTTTTTCTAAGAGTTAATTACATGTACCTCATTCAGGTACTCATTACATACATCTCAGTATCCAGTACAATACTGTTACTTGATGTGTACATGTTAGTTAATGATGTGCCATTTTATGAAAATACTAATCAGTCAAGACAACTGCATTTATGTGTAGTCAAAATATGACTGAATTTGTCTATATTAGTGACTAAACAGTATATTACCTTTCTAAATGTTTACTGTGCTGGAACGAAGCCTATGATTAAGTCATGAATACTGTCTCAGGAATCAAATGGAAAGAATTCTGGTAGGTTCAACAGACTTTTGATCAAACTGTTGCCGTGCAACTTTCTTTGATGAATGTACAATCCACTTAGCTAGGCAAAATAACTGAAGAAATAACTGCAGAAACTGTACAGGAGAAGATTTTGTTACGCTCTGTCTGATTCAGCACCACTGAATTCAACAAACCCTGCTACGTTGTTTTCAGCAAGCATCAATTCAGCCTGTATGTTTCTGGAAATGGCATTTTTATGGTTATTCCTAACTTTCAGCACAATTCCACATGACACAACACACAGATATGATAGCTGTTGTTGCAGACCCAAAGCTCCCAGACTCAAAAAATATACACAAAACCAATGAAACCACACTAAATACAAATGACAGAATTAGAGAATTCAGCAGAACAAAGCAGCACTTATGCACTAACACTCAGAAATCCAACCAAAAGCTGTTCTAGACAGTAAGCAATGCTTCATTTCCTATGCTCAGCACCTGTCTGGTGCTACTCCAGCTTGTTCCTGAAGGGATGGGTGCCAGGTGAGACAGCACAGAAATGAGAGAGGTGCATTCAAAAGAGGAAAAATAGCCCCATTTATGAATTTGCTGTTTGACAGGAAGCTTCTCACTGGTCACAGGTTTAAAGAAAAGAGCTGAAGGTTAGAGCAGGTGAGAAACAACTCCTGGATCTGTTCCTGGCTCTGCCATTGACTTGACAGCTACTGTTTTAAGCCACACATCAGCTTCCCTGCTGTAAAGCAGGAGTTCCTTCCTCAGAGGGCTCCCGTGAAGCACTATTTAACAAGCACCAACGGAAGTGCCTCAGAGATTTCAGCTGTAAAATGGTGCAGATTTGGGGGGTGAAATAACTGAAAAGACAACTGCAGATTTTGCTGTTTCCAAAAAAATAACACCCTGTATCTATCTTGGGGATTTGCTCAGCTTCTCATAAATCATGTAAATAGCAATTATTGATATTGAATGTTGAAATGCTTGGCAAGTCCATCAGCTGCTTAATTTAGATTCTGCACGTGACAGAAGAGGGCTAGTAAAGGTATCCAGAAGTTTGTGGGTGATAGCAACAAAACTGACCAAAGACAGCAACTGAAAGCCAGGAAAGGAAGAATAAGAACAATTTGCATCTAGAAAGGGAATGCTAAGAATAAGCTGTGCTAAGATCAGTGCTATTTACTATGTCCCATATCCAGAAATGAGAAGACAGTTGAAAATTTTAGGTATGAAACTACAGCTGGGTAGTGAAGGCTAGGGGAGAGTGTGAGAAAAGGTTAGTTAGTATGGACAGATACAGCTGTGTATTAAATTTTTTTTATTTAATGAAAATACCTGCTGTTTGACAATACCAGCCAGAAACACTTTTTAAAGATGCATTAACCAAACAGAAAACAGTATTTTTAAATTCCTCCCCTATTTTTTGCATAAAACAGCTTGTAGCCTTTGCTTTTCTGCTTCAGAAATGACAGAGCAGAAGAATCCCAAGACTGCTAGTGAAAAGTTCTACTGCACTTCTTGATTGAGCTTAAAATAAATAATACATCTTTTGTGGAACCCAGGAGACCTCAACAGAAGATTCACATAAGCATGCGTGATAGCCAAATAGTGTGTGTATTTTGGAGAGGTTATAGGTGCATAAAAGGTGTATGTCTTCATGTTATAAGGGTGTGAACTAGACAACAATCCTGGAGGCTGATTCGTGGCTATTTCTCACATGTATTGTTGCAACTAAGTTCCACTGAGAAAACCTATTCTAACCACTTCTATTCTCCCAGCCTAGTAATGACATAGCAAAGACCTTTTGAAAAGTCAGGATGTCAGTAAGGTGTACAGCATCCAAATTTATAAATAAAACAACACTGTTCAGCAATTCTGTGACAAAGAAAGAGTAGAAATGCAGAAACTACCATGTAAGATTGAATTCCTTGTTTATGCGTGCACATGTTGCTTACATGTCTATGTAATACATATATGCACACCTACACACAAATTTTTCCACTCAATTCAGCACTACTAATGCCTGAAATAGGTTTGGACGTGGTGAGCTCTGAAAGATAGAAGTCTGAAGTGTAGAGAAAAGCAGTAATTTTGAAAGGCTGAAAGATGCAGGTAGTGAAGTTCAAAGGAAGGAAGACTGATTAGGGATGTGATAATGACAGAATTTACGTGAGCTAAAAGCTGACAGAAAGAATGATGGATGAATCTGTTCTCCAAGTTCTCTGGAGATAAAACAAGAACTGTAGCAAAAAAGACTTAGGAAAGGCAATGCAAAATGATTTTTTGAACATAAACAAATTTTGGACAGGCAGAAGTAGTATCTGTTGGGAACAATTTTAGATACTGTTGATTTTGTTATTGGACATGAGCATGAGGGGTACTTGAGTTCCCCCCCACCCAAGCCCCACATTTCAAGCTTGTATGTTATATTAACCAATTCTTCACGGAACAAGGGATTGACACCCTGATACACAGGCACTTTAAGTAGCTGCATCAATGGGCAACTATTATCCCTGGTGCTGTGAGCTTCAGCTGCCTCCCCCAAAACTCTGATCAAGTAATCATGGACACTAATCTCCAGCATGCTTGCTATGATTATTGATAGAGTGCCAAATCTTAGCTTTCTGAATTCTTGCCAAGAACACTAACCAATGAGTAACGTGCGTGTAGGGTCTCTCATTGTCCTTATGCTCAGAATAGGGGTTTTGCCTCATTTTTTCAGTATTTCATTCAGCTGAATATTTGAGCCAGGCACATGAAGTGAAGAAAAACAGGAAATCTACTGTTTCATAAAACAGCCTCATCTGAGAGCAGCTTTTAAATAGTGGCTAAACTTGTTGGTGCCTAACAATCCAAAAACAGTCAAAGGGAAACAGCAGAAGAAATACAAGTAAGAAATAACAACTTCGTATGTTTGAAAATGTTTTATATAAACAATAAAAACCTTCCACACAGAAAAAACAGAATATGGAATACATAAAGAAATCCCTCGATAGTTAATTCCTGAAACAAGCAACTACAATGTTTCTTGATCATAAATCAGCCCGCAACCACAGTGCTGCAGGGGAGAAAGATTTAAAAATGAGATAGGGGTTAGGGCTCCAGATTACTTTTCAGTGGCGGTACCATAGTTCAGCAAATTAAATCTGCAGGTCCTATACTTCGTTTGCTATTTGGCAAGAACACGATGGATTGTTTCCAATATATTACTTCATCGATGTCAAAATCCAGGTGCAGCACTAGCGCTCCAGTATCACCATCCAGCACTCTATTAACTCCCTCCACTGTTGCCATGTTTCCCTTTGTCCTGTCAATTACTAATGATACCTTCTTGTTCTAACATTAATTAAGTTCAGCAGCAAGTGAAAAATGAGAATGAATATATGCAGAATTAACTGATTTAAATTATTTTAATTTATTTTAATTCGAGGGCAGGCTCTGAAGAGGTAGTTTTACACGCAAATGCTACTGGAACACTGTCCTCAAAATGTGTTCGTTTCAAGTTTGCCAGTGAAAGCATGTCTTCACAAATATGTATTTTTATGTACTGGCAGTCACAGTTTGCATTTCTATGAAAGGAACTGCTGATGTGAATTTTCCTCAGAAAAAACTTAGTTGTGATTTTTTTTGGTGACAAGACTTTAAGAATCAGTGGTTGAAGACAACTTTCCCTTCTCACTGAAGTGTCAACAAAGCTTGTCAGCAAGCTATCCTAATGTTATCAGACTTCTGAAAGGATAAACTACCAGACTAGGTATCAGACACTTACATGGGCTGGGGTGGGGATCAGGTGTGCAGTGTTGCATGTCCAGATGCAACACTGCATGGATATGTGATAACATCATCATTTTGTATCATGTCAACCACCAAATTATTAGTTCAGTTATGCATCCGAAAGCAGTATAAAAATACTAGTGTGAGATAAACTTCCCCACCTACAGGAGTATCATCTGTCATCACAGATCTTTCCACAGAAAATACCAGGACAATTATCTCTCAAATAGCAAGAAGACCAGTTTTTAAGTATGAACATGATGCTGGAGCACAATTAATCAAGGTCAACTCATTAGAAGCACTGAATTTCATAAAAACTTCTTAACTGGTCTACATAATGGCAAGCGTAGCACAAGTGCTTCAGCTATCTCCATTCTCTTTTTGTCAGTACAGAGATCACATCAAAGTTATTCAATGGGGCCGAGTACCTGAAGGAGAAGGCTGTCCTTTTACTACGCCATTTTTAGTCTTTTCTTCAGAATTCATTACTTCTTTGTAGATGAGTTCTGGAAGAGAGAATTGTAAGAGTTACAAACAGGGACCAGCGCCTGTGACCAGGAGAAAAGCAACTATCACACAGTGTTGTAGCCCTCTCAAGAGCACCCTAGGTCTGCCCTACCTTGTCTTCACAAATCTGACTGTTCTACTTGCCTAAGATCCCGCTCTTCCATTCCCCTCCTCTCATCTCTTTTTGGAGCTGAATTGAGATAAATGGGATTAAACTAGAGCACATCAATTGTTTAATGCTGCACTATCTAGAAATGAAGCAGCACAACAACACAACACTTTTTACTGCAGCTAAAATTGTGATGCATCATCCCACTGAACAGTAGCCTGTTCTCCAGACGACATCCTTAGATTTTAGCAAAGCACTGGAATCCGCACCTCCTGTGTTAACATTAACCTGTGTACATAATGATAGTCCTCAGGACACCCCTTATATTTTTGCTATCAAAGCACCAGTTTGTAGGGTTAGTTTCAATTCTTGATGTCTGAGGAATTCTAATTTTAACACAGACACAGTAGGCGGTGGGATGTGGCATTTTGCCACGGAAATACCCCTTCCCATGCCTTTACTGCAATTACCTTTCCATTCCTCGATTGTATGTTCCCTTTCATCCAGCTGTTTATCATATATCTGTGGAGGAGGCTGCAGGAAAGAAACAAAGATGTTTAGTCAATCGTCTGTTACATTGCAAATAATTAGGAATATTTACTTAATTAAAGATAATTTCTCCCTCTTCATAATCCATCCTATACATGCAAAAATACACAAAACACATTTGAACATTAAAGGGATTAACACTTCTGGAATCCAACT
Source organism: Oxyruncus cristatus (assembly GCA_013399855.1). Classification (NCBI taxonomy): domain Eukaryota; kingdom Metazoa; phylum Chordata; class Aves; order Passeriformes; family Cotingidae; genus Oxyruncus; species Oxyruncus cristatus. The sequence continues at coordinate 622,953 of VXAY01001694.1, forward strand.
CTTTTTGTAGAAGACATCAATATACTTCTCTGTTTTTCTCTTTTAAATAAGAGGCATAGTTGCAGTTGAATTAAAACCCAGGTCAGTGATGCCATTGTGCTTGTACTGAGCCCAGAAACTCCACACACAGCCTATGTGCACCAGCAGAAAAGTATTGTCAGAATACCAAACAAATACCAACCTTGATTAATTAGTAGTTCCATTACTATATTAATTTTTAAGTTGCTCTTTAGATTAGCTGTACAAACTTCTCAGAATAACTCTAATTTTGAATTAAATCTCCCTGCCACAGTTTCTGATCCATGTTTTAAATTCCCAAGATTTCTACTACATGTATTTTAAGTAACTTTGCCTTGAACAGAAAGGTTTTGTTTGTTTGTTTGTTTGTTTGTTTTAATTTTTATTTTTATTTTAGTTGATGGAAATGTCAGAGAACTGGCAGATCCTGGAACTTACTGTCATACTGACACAAAGGCATCTAGAGTTTCAGGAAGCCTGAATACCTGCTTTCAGTGGGCAACTAAGGCACGTGTTCATTGCCTCTGCTGATGTTAGCTGCCAAAACACAGCAGCCAAGAAAGGCAGAGGACTCTCCCCTCCTTCCTTCTACTAAGAAGCTTCAGCATCCAAGATAAGACTAACTAATGAAGATAGAAACAAGATCTACAACACTTTTCTCACTCATACGTATTTCCTCTGACTTTCAGCTTGGGTGCTCAGCCATTGTGTCCCTTTCGAAACATCCTCCTATTAAATGCACACTTACCAAGCTGTTTTCTGATTCACTAAGAAGTTAGAAATTTGCTCTCAGGACTCTAACTTCATCAGCCCATTAAGCTATTTGCATGGTACAAACACAGCTGAAAAAGTAATAGCTCAGTGACATAATATAGACCAGGAAAATTACACGACAGCTGAACTGGACAAGTCCACTGAAAACAAGAGAAGTTTCTGCAGAGATACATCAAGCCTAAAAAACAAGGGAATTTGGTGAAGTCCTGGATTGTGAATTTTCATACCTGAGAAGGTGCTGGGGGGAAATGTGAAACACATATCATGAGTTACAGTGAGGGTCAGGTCCCAGAAGAGTTCTTGAGGCTACGGCAGCAAGGTAAGACACAACCCTCTAAGAAGTCTGAGTCCAAAACCAATGCAGTTGTTCTTTTATTAAGCAAAACAACCTTTCTTTGTCCTTTCCAGTGAGTCCTGAAGCTTACGGCAGATGTAACCAAGATCATGCAACCACGTTTCTGCTGACAGTGTAATCGGGGAGCTGAACGCTACAAGAGTGCAGGTGAGTGTCACCACTGACCAGTGGGATGTGGTAAGGAAGCTCCACTCCACCCACTGAGCTCCTGCTCAGCCACTCAGCCAGCCCTACAGCATGCATTTCCTACAAGGAAGGCAGAGAAAGCTGGCCAAGACAAGGATATAGGAGGGCTAGGGATTTACAGGAGCAGGACGGGAGGCATTTGGCTGAGCTGGAGCTGAATCACAGTGACAGAAGCACTGCTTCTCTGTCAGGTGGAAAGAAAATAGGTAAACCAAGTTGGACAAGAATATCCTCCAAGTACCTTTCTTTCTAAACACTTCAGAAAGGGGCTTACAAAAAGTGTAGGCTGTGAGTAAAATAGCTCCTACCAAGTATAAACACTATTTTTACACCTAAATAATCTTGTATTTCTGCACAGACAGAAATAAGAGTATGGATTCCTTCAGTACGTCAATTCTCAGACACAAATTACAGAACCAAAAGGAACAAGTGATCAGATGTATATACCTGTTCTCAGTTCACACAACCAGAAAATCTTTGGCTTATGACCCTTCTAATTTATTTCAGCTACATCTTAAGCAGGCGTAATTGGCTAATAGGCAACAAGAAAATCAGCAGTAATTGTTTCCTTGATTTACACATTCTGGAAACAAAGGCATTTTCCAGGGAGAGACTCCAGAATAGTCTCCCTTGTTACCAAGCTCCTATTTTAAAGACAACCAAGGGAGAGCAACCCAACTCTACTCCACATGCTGCAGGATGTCAGAACCTGCACCTGCGCAGCATTCAACTGCTCTACCAGTGTTTGTACTGCAGACCTTTATTCGTGAATTAGCAGAACCCACAGTTATAAAACATGGCTCTCAGCAGGAATGCCAGAGCCAAGGGTAACAAATATTCAGCATGCTAATGACATGAATAAATCCCTCCTCTTCACAGGAGCAGGATCTGTAACCTCTAAAGCCTTTGCAGAGCATAAGAAAATGGAGCTCTGCTGAGAGGCCAGGCCAATGCTCTCACACTGGGAGAAGTGAAGCTTTCACATCTAAATTCCCTGATACAAGAAAATGACCCCTTATCTTTTCATTGATTCAAGGCATAGAGATGAGCTGAGAATACCACAACAATTTCAAGAATCTATTTTCTCACAATTCTCATTAATCCTAATGAGAACCACAACGCTTAATATAAAATCCCCTCCAGGCTGACCACCCATTTTCTGACAACTCATTTGTTTTGCAGGGGATTTTTAAACCAATTTCTAAAATTAGAGGGAGAAAGGGAGGTTTTTAAGGACAATACACAAGTATTGTCACAACAAAGGAGCAATCAGAGCAGCTGCCATACCAGGGTCCTCCTGGGCACCTGATTTCAGACTGGGTGCAAAGGTTAGCCTAAACTGACTTTGCTACCTAAGTGAAATGCCTTAGAAAATGACTGTATTTGCAATCATTAACTTTCTATGTGGATGTAGCTGTAGTGTTATAGACACTATCATTCATCATTCATACAACATATGCCAACTGAGAGTTAAATGGTTCGGTTTGTACAGGTTTCAGAGAAAGCATATAGTTAAACTATCATTAAATCAAGGCTGGGTGTGGATCAATCCTATGGGTGGCAGCATCTAGCTTCAGTTTAAGGCAGCCATTTTCTCCCCAAACCAGATTTATTTGTAAGGAATTGCACTGGCAACAATAACAAAGAATAGAATCTATTTTTGGATGCGAAAGCAAAGGAATGAATTACATTTTTCTTGTCAATGTTAAAAAAAACCCCTTGTTTTGTCAGTGGTTACTGGGTTTTCCACTTTACGAATTAATTTTTAAAATATTTTTGCATCACATGTAACATTCAGTGAATATAATAAAAACTACAAAAACTCCAAAAGAAAATATCTACATGGACCTTCTTCTGGAAAAAAAAAGAAAAACAGCAAAACAAACAAACAAACAAAACCAACCAAAAAAACAAAACACACACAAAAAAGGGGTTTTTATGCGGTCAGATTAATAGCAGGAGACTACTGGATTTGTTAGATACCTTTCTAATATCCAGGCAGGAAAAACTTTTCACTAGAGAAAAAAGCAAAACATATGTTGAGGCTGATGTATTCTCACTTTCCCAAAGCTACACAGATTGCTTTGTATGCCACTGCTGAAAGCAAGAGGAATGGGCTGAAGCTCACACTTGGATGCTGAAGTTCACACTTGAATAAATCCTGCCATCTCTGTCCCTGCCTCTGCAGAGCTAGTGCCAGCACAGTGGAGACCTCGGGATGAGCTGTTTTTAGAAAGCTTGACTGAGCAAGGCTTGAGTCTGCATCTGTTCCCGGAATCACAGGGTCCGGAGCAGTAGTTGGAGCAGCATCAAAGGCAGCGATACAATTAGCAATATACAAATAAAAGAGGGACTGGAGGCTGTAAAAATTAATGGTGTGAAGTTAAACATTTTGTTAAATGGCTTAGATCCTCATAACAGGTGAATATCAAAATTCCCTTGTGTTTTGCCACAACCTAGACTGTGTTACTGATACCATTTACATATTTATTTCTGCGGTGCAAGACAAAGTACACCCGCGTGCTTGTCACCAGAGGTCTGATATCTCTTTACCTAGAAAGGAAGATGTCAAGTGTTTTGGATTTCACTCTGTAATGCCGAGGGACTCCACAGGGGGCTAGGCATGATCTCAGCTATGGATATGGATGAAGAGATACCTCTAAATCCATTTGTTCTTTTGAGTCTTTGCAGAGACTTTTAGAAAACTCCACACATGGTGCGCATCACCGAAACCGGGGACTGAGCTGTTTCTGAACAGCTGGACTGTACAGATACCATGCAGCAGGAGTCAAGATCACTTGGCTACATGCAGATGACTTAACAGCTTGAAGATCCAACAAACAAGCTGGAAAAAGATTTATTTGGTTTGACAAAGAAGAAAAGAAATCTCTCTTTCTTCTCTAACCACTACTCCTCACTGACATTAACAAAGATTGCTGTAGAAGCTGTTTTCAGCTTCCATAGTTAATCATCTATAAATGGATAGATGTTGCTGACTAGAGGGAATATCCCTGCTTGTGTACCAAGCAGAGCTGCACACTTCTTTTGTGAGACAACAGATGTGCACCATCGACATCTATGTAGAAAACCAAGCCCTGTAACTGACTGCTAAAAAAACCCCCACAACGTGGCAGATCACTGAAGACTTTGGATACAATATCTATATACTTAGAGCTGAGCAAGAGAGAAGAATACCAGAAAAGATGCACAAGCTGACAGCCTTGGTTTTGTCATGTAGTGAAGGTGACACCTTCTTTTAAGTGTTTGTTTGCCAAGGCCACAGAGCTGTCCAGAAGCGCCTCTCCATCCTAATGGACGTTCAGTACTCACAGGTAAAATAAGAGGTGGGTGATTTTTTATTTTGTCTTCTGACAAACTATGAAACTTGAAATTCATTTGAACAAATTGTATTCAACATCTGGTCACAGAATACCACAGCATTTTCTGTCCTGGACCTCAGACTGAGAACTACAAGCCAACTTCTCTTCAGAGGCAATATAGGGAAGAGCATCACACTAATAGAAGGTAACATACAGATTGGAATGCACAGAAAAAGGAATGATAATTCACATCTCAGCCCCTTTTGGGTGGACCTAGATGCAGAAATACTCCAGTAAAATACAAATCCTATGAAAATAAAACCAATAATGGAAGCAGCATGAGTTATAGTGAATAAAACCCCACAAAATCTATCACTGTTGTAAAATCCCATCAACATAGAGAAATGCTTAAAAGGAATATTTTAACATATGATCTTTCTGTTTCATAGGAATCTCTCTTCTAATGGATGGCATACATCAGATAACAAGCAATAACTGCAAGTACAGTAAAATCTAAGACAAATTTTGAAACCAGTTAACAGAAAACATCATATTTTGCTATGGCATATTTTGCTACTAGATTTTTGTTCATGAAATGGAACAATATTTTTCCCAAATCGGAATCAATATGAGATCACACATATACTCAAAAGGGTCCAAAATGAAATAATTTATAGGTGAAGAAAAAACTGTGCAAGATTAGGGGCAATTGTTTAGGATTTAGACAGCAAAAATTCTTCTAAGACAGTATCTTCCAGAAATGTGCAAGCAAATATTTTTGGCCAAAACTTGGTTAACTTTTTATGAAATACTATAATTGAAAAACCAAGGGGAGGAATATAAAGCAGCCATTATCTTGCTTAAGAATGTCACTTTGCTACAGATAAGTGAGTATATCTCCCATTCAAAATTATTTTTAATGCTAAGAATATGAAAGGAATTAGACTGGAAACCAGGCAGCTCAAGCCAATGCAATCCTAGAGAACAACCAGCACAAGTGTTCTGCTGGACCTCATACTAATAAACAGGGAAGGCCTGGTTGGAGATGTGAAGTTGGAGGCAGCCTTGGATACAGTGATCATGAGATTGTGGAATTCAGTATCCTGTGAGGAGGAACCAGAGCAATGAGTAAGATCACAGCCCTGGACTTTGGAAGAACTAACTTTGGCCTCTTCAGGGACCTTCTTGGAAGAATCCCATGGGAACATAACCTAGAGGGAAGAGGGGTTCAAGAGAGCTGGTTAATATTCAAGGATCACTTCCTCCAAGTTCAAGAACAGTGCATCCCAATGGGCAAGAAACTGAGCAAAAGGGGCAGGACACCTGCATGGATGAAATCATAGAATCAGAAAATCATGGAATATCCTGAAGGGATATATCCCTGGAAGGGACCCACAAGGGTCATCAATGCCCAACTCCTGGGCTGCACAGGACCATCCCCAAGAGTCACAGCATATGCCTGAGAGCAGTGTCCAAATTCTTCTTGAACTCTGGCAGGCTTGGTGCTGTGACCACTTCCCTGGGGAGTCTGTTCCAGGTGACTGACTACCTTGGGGTGAAAAGGCTTTTTCTAATATCCAACCTAAACTTCCTCTCACATGACTTCAGACCATTCCCTCAGGTCCTGCCACTGGTCACCAGAAAGAAGAGATCTGTGCCTGCCCCTCCTCTTCCTCTCACAAGGAAGTGTTAGACAGTCATATGAGGTCTCTCCTCCATTTCCCCTCTCCAGGCTGACCAAGCCAAGTGACCTCAGATGCTCCTCAGTGGCCCTACAGTGGATCCCTGTGGAACTCCACTAGTGACAGGTCGCCAGTCTGATGTCACCCTACTGCTTACTATTACCCTTTGTGCCCAACCCGTGAGCCGACTGCTCACCCATTGCGTGGTGTGTTTATCCAGCCATGTGCTGGACAGCTTGTCCAGAGGGATGTGGTGATGGATGGTCTCAAAAGCACTACTGAAATCAAAAAAACATTACGTCATCTGGATTCCTTTGATCAACTAGGTAGGTTAAAGAGTCATAAAAGGAAAGCAGGTTTGAAAAACAGGACTTTCCCCTCATGAGGCCATGCTGGCTGTGACCAATAACTGCATTGTCCTTAAGGTGTTTTTCAGTATGTCCCAGAATAATCTTCTCCATAATTTTACCAGTCGCTGAAGTGAGACTGACAGGCCTGTAGTTTCTGAGGTCCACTTTCTTGCCTTTCTTGAAAACTGTGGCAACATTAGCCAGTTTTCAGTCAATTAGGACCTCTCCAGATTCCCCAAACCATTCAAAAATCATTGAGAGTGGCCTCACAATGACATCAGCCAGCTCTTTCAGTATTTTCAACAAGGAACTCCTGCCAAAACTCAGAGATAAGCTGGAGATACATGAGGTGGAAGCAGGGACAGACCACTTGGACTGAATACAGAGATGTTGTCAGAATATGCAGAAATGCAACAAGGAAGACCAAGGCCTACTTGGAATTAAATCTAGCTAAGGATGTCTGAAATTAAATCTGGCTAAGTATCTGGCTAAGGATAATAAGAAGGGTTTCTTCAAATACATCAATAACAAAAGTAAGAAGAACTTCTTTACTATGCTAAAGCAGGTGTCTAAGAATCCATTCTGTTCACAGTTTGAACATTTTGGAATAAAAAGCCAGTGACCTGCATATAGACAGCACCACAAAAACATTAGGGGAGATATGAAAAATTAAATGTCAGATTCGGAATTTATTCAAAGATCATCTCAATGAAGGGTAAGAATGTGTAGCAACTTCAAAAAAAAAAAAAAGGTAGCTGTGTAAATTAAAACATTATCTCAAGCACAGTATTTTCATACAGGAAAACAGAGAAGTTAATGTGTCGTCAGGGAGATACTGAGATTACCTACAATAAACAGGATAGTCTACATGTAGAGACAAGAGACACTGGAAACTTCTTTCATAAAAGTAGAACAAAAGCAATTTGAGGGAGAAAAGGTATCATGTGTGTCTATAATAGGTAATGTAAATATTGTAACATGAAAGTAATAAATACAATATCTGTTTAAAAATGGATCTGATATGGTTTCTGCATGTAACATGCAGGAAGAAGGAATCTTTAAATGAAATATAGAACACAGAAGTAAGGTTTATATGTTTCTATTCTGATTTTACAATAGATTTCCTGTGTAATATTAGTAAATAACACTTTTGCCTCTTGAACTCTGTTTTTCCTACATATAAATTAGGTGTGAAGACTGACAACAGATTTCAACAGTTCCTAAAATCTTGGGAATTCCACAGAATTATAAANTTCAAGAACAGTGCATCCCAATGGGCAAGAAACTGAGCAAAAGGGGCAGGACACCTGCATGGATGAAATCATAGAATCAGAAAATCATGGAATATCCTGAAGGGATATATCCCTGGAAGGGACCCACAAGGGTCATCAATGCCCAACTCCTGGGCTTAACAGGACCATCCCCAAGAGTCACAGCATATGCCTGAGAGCAGTGTCCAAATTCTTCTTGAACTCTGGCAGGCTTGGTGCTGTGACCACTTCCCTGGGGAGTCTGTTCCAGGTGCCTGACTACCTTGGGGTGAAAAGGCTTTTTCTAATATCCAACCTAAACTTCCTCTCACATGACTTCAGACCATTCCCTCAGGTCCTGCCACTGGTCACCAGAAAGAAGAGATCTGTGCCTGCCCCTCCTCTTCCTCTCACAAGGAAGTGTTAGACAGTCATATGAGGTCTCTCCTCCATTTCCACTCTCCAGGCTGACCAAGCCAAGTGACCTCAGATGCTCCTCAGTGGCCCTACAGTGGATCCCTGTGGAACTCCACTAGTGACAGGTCGCCAGTCTGATGTCACCCTACTGCTTACTATTACCCTTTGTGCCCAACCCGTGAGCCGACTGCTCACCCATTGCGTGGTGTGTTTATCCAGCCATGTGCTGGACAGCTTGTCCAGAGGGATGTGGTGATGGATGGTCTCAAAAGCACTACTGAAATCAAAAAAACATTACGTCATCTGGATTCCTTTGATCAACTAGGTAGGTTAAAGAGTCATAAAAGGAAAGCAGGTTTGAAAAACAGGACTTTCCCCTCATGAGGCCATGCTGGCTGTGACCAATAACTGCATTGTCCTTAAGGTGTTTTTCAGTATGTCCCAGAATAATCTTCTCCATAATTTTACCAGTCGCTGAAGTGAGACTGACAGGCCTGTAGTTTCTGAGGTCCACTTTCTTGCCTTTCTTGAAAACTGTGGCAACATTAGCCAGTTTTCAGTCAATTAGGACCTCTCCAGATTCCCCAAACCATTCAAAAATCATTGAGAGTGGCCTCACAATGACATCAGCCAGCTCTTTCAGTATTTTCAACAAGGAACTCCTGCCAAAACTCAGAGATAAGCTGGAGATACATGAGGTGGAAGCAGGGACAGACCACTTGGACTGAATACAGAGATGTTGTCAGAATATGCAGAAATGCAACAAGGAAGACCAAGGCCTACTTGGAATTAAATCTAGCTAAGGATGTCTGAAATTAAATCTGGCTAAGTATCTGGCTAAGGATAATAAGAAGGGTTTCTTCAAATACATCAATAACAAAAGTAAGAAGAACTTCTTTACTATGCTAAAGCAGGTGTCTAAGAATCCATTCTGTTCACAGTTTGAACATTTTGGAATAAAAAGCCAGTGACCTGCATATAGACAGCACCACAAAAACATTAGGGGAGATATGAAAAATTAAATGTCAGATTCGGAATTTATTCAAAGATCATCTCAATGAAGGGTAAGAATGTGTAGCAACTTCAAAAAAAAAAAAAAGGTAGCTGTGTAAATTAAAACATTATCTCAAGCACAGTATTTTCATACAGGAAAACAGAGAAGTTAATGTGTCGTCAGGGAGATACTGAGATTACCTACAATAAACAGGATAGTCTACATGTAGAGACAAGAGACACTGGAAACTTCTTTCATAAAAGTAGAACAAAAGCAATTTGAGGGAGAAAAGGTATCATGTGTGTCTATAATAGGTAATGTAAATATTGTAACATGAAAGTAATAAATACAATATCTGTTTAAAAATGGATCTGATATGGTTTCTGCATGTAACATGCAGGAAGAAGGAATCTTTAAATGAAATATAGAACACAGAAGTAAGGTTTATATGTTTCTATTCTGATTTTACAATAGATTTCCTGTGTAATATTAGTAAATAACACTTTTGCCTCTTGAACTCTGTTTTTCCTACATATAAATTAGGTGTGAAGACTGACAACAGATTTCAACAGTTCCTAAAATCTTGGGAATTCCACAGAATTATAAACAAACATTATCTGTATGTTTTCGTATTTTTTAAAACAGATATTTTACTTGGTTGAATACAGAAATTATCTTAACTGTAACACTCTTCAAAATAACTGCAGATCGATGATGTGTGCTCTGGAGAACCCAACACTGTGCCTGTATTATCAACGATACTGCAGCAGGCTGAGTGTGCTCAAAAGAAGCTGGCTAACTATGTATGTTGGGCATAAGAGTTTCCTCTAAAACCAAAATCTAGCTTACCCACTCAGTCCACAGGCAAGCTTAAAAACTGTGCAAGGGTTCTAAATGGCAATATGATGACTGCTTCAGAGCTGTCCAGGGCTTTGGATGTGGTTTGTTTTTAGGCAGAAGTCTGTGTGAGAGTCACGGCACTGTTTGTGTAGCCTGCTATGAGTGAGTAGCAAGTCCCACATCTAATAACATGTTGTCTTCCTCTCTGTATCAGGGAATCATAACATGGCATTTAAGGTCAACCAGAAGAGTTTAATGCCGTTACACATTGCAGGGGAAAGGCTATTGCATTCCTACCGCTTCCCATTTGCACACACTGTTTGCCCATTAGGAGACACAATAGTTTTATTGCCCCCACACAGTCTCTGAAAGACCATAAACTTTTAATAGACTTATAAAAAGGGACTGTAACTGTCTCACTAGTCTGGACAGGGCTATTTAATCTGTTTTCCTCACATTTATAAAGCCGTAAATCTGGGCAGACATGGAGAGTTGTTACCTCCAGTTAAACTTTGACACCAAATTCTCTGCTTATTCCCTGAGCTGACTTCAGTGCTCCTCACTGTCTACTCCAGCACACACTGACATTTAATGACATTGCAACAGCTCACTTCAAAATTCCTGTCACATTAAATGCTCTCAGTTACCTGTCCTCCTAGGCCTCTGAACGAAGTGGACAGGGTACAACAGATGCCTGGCTGCTTTTGATGAAGCCATTTACTGGGGAGAAGGAATAATTTAACTAGACAGGTGGAGTAACTAACTCCCCCCTCCCCAATACTACACTGACTGAAAATGTCATCTTGTTTCATACCTCCGTATCCTAATTTCTGTGTTATCCCTACTGTACAGGGTTATTGACAGCAGAAGGAGTCCTGCCTCGTGTTACAATACGGGAGGAAAACTTAAAAAAAGCCCCAAACCTCCCTCTACCAAACTTTTAGCTACATGATGAAACACTTCACTCTGTGTAAAAGTACTTGTTAAGTGTTAAAATAAAAAAAAAAAGTGTAGTGAGCATAGGCAGGTGTAAATCACTGCAGGCTTCTAAATCCCAGTGGGGCAACCAGGAAAAATAGTTAAGCAGTTAAGCACAAAGACCAAAAGCAACTCCATCACCAACTTTCCTGTTGCTCTCTTGTCAGGTTACCTGGCTGCACACTTGCAGGGCAGTCTGTGAGGGTCACTTCATAGAGCCTTGTCATGCTGCAAACCTAACATTAGTGAGCCAGATAACCATTTTGGTTTTGACATGTCATTCAAATACTACCTCTTTGTGCAATTGTACCCTATTATAACTTCTGCAGTTTTGTTTCAATATAGACAAATTCACAATCAGATTATTAAGTGAATCAGCAAAAGTCTCCAGCTCTCAAATAACTCATTTGTTGGATATTTTTTAATGAGTACCTAATCCTAGCCTTGCTATAAAGTTAGCAAAAGCTAACAAAAATACAGGATATGTCAGTCATTCCCCCCTTGCCCATGGCATACTTAATGCATGGCATTAGGGAATGTTTACTGAATTTGATCCTGACTTTTCTGCAACTGTAACAAGGCAGATGTTTCAGCAGAGTATTTGTGGGAGAGAGATGGTAAGACTCTTGTGATATCAATTCAATTCTTTATTCAATTTGCTTTTTAATACAAGATTGCAACAAGTAACACAAAAGTATAACAAAGCAAGTTGCACAATGCAGAGCCTGGGTTTTCAGCATAGTATTAACTACTGAAAAAAACTGTAATCATTTAAGACATTGGATGTAAGGGTTAGAAGATACTCCAAGAGGTTTCTGGATGTTTTCCTAGGTTCCCTGGTCCAAGGTCACAGACAGCTGGACATAACCTATTGGGCACAACAACACAACTTTTCCCATGAGGAAACAAGTTACCTCGGGCTTGAAGCTCTAAATCACTTTTGTTACCAACAAACAAGCTTACCACATACAGGTACCTTGCTGCCTTGTAAAGAACTACCAGCCAGTCAGACATCAAGGGTTCAGCCAGAAGGGCCAAATCGTAACACGAATGCAGGAGTAAAGGTTTCTTCCCACTGTAACAACATCTACTCCTTCTAGAGGCACTGCCAGTTAGTAGTAGTCCCAGAACATCAGGACACTCTTTTGAGAAAGAACAGAAAGACACTGATCTCCCACAAATCTGTTTGAGAAACTTACTCCATTATGGAGACAACACTGACGGAAAACACTGACTGACAGCACTTCAACAGCTGAATTAAGAGGCAGAGAAAATCCAACTGAGTAAAGTTTTCTCCAGAAAATAATTAGTAAATGATTCACAGCTAACCACTGAAGCTGTATCAGCATGAGCAGATGGATATTTATAATTTAATAAATTGTTAATTGCAAAAAGAAAGTCTTCCAATTTAACTTTCCCTCCAAAATTGAGACTGGCAAAATAATGAGCACTAAGTGAAGCCAGGCTCTTTCTAGAATTCCCAACACTCTGACAAAATACATCGAATATTAATCCCATGTTCTTCTGTTTAGACACTTCACATAACCTGAACCTTCCTGTTTTTTGGACCTGCTATGATCCCAAGAGAAGAAGGGTCTCTGTACCACAGAGTGATTGGTGACAAAGCAATTCAATAACACTTCACTGTCAAAGTATGATGAAAGTATTCGTATGATTCTATAGCATGCTATTAACAAGACACAGCAGATTTCGGAATAGAAAACTGTGAAGTTAAGAGAGACAGAAAGCAGCTGGGGAAGCTCATGCTGAGCTCATGTTAGCTACATGATAACTGTTCAAAGAATGAACAGTTCAGAAGTTCAGAAATGCCCAGGTGGGCAAGGAGAATAGATGGTTATCTAAAAAGAAGCAAATTAGACAAAGATGCAAACTACAGATAACTGGGACAACACTGAGCATTTCAAGTTGCACATTTAAAGGCACTGTTCCTTCCTCACAGGATGTCCTCTGTTCTTTGAGGTACTACAGAAGCAATAACAGTTTGATTTTCTGTAATTATTTACTGCAATAAATGCAATGAAATGCAGGGCAAAAATTCAACCTCTACTTCAATCTGAAGTACAACTAAGAGCATACATTTAGAAACTGGGCAAATCATTACAACAAGATATCCACTGTACCCAAATTCCCATCATGTTCTGCATCAGAAGTTATATTCACAGGCAAAGCATACCTATATAGGGAGCCAATTCTGAGCTGATGTCAAGACTAGTTCATAAAATAGAGTTAAGAAATGCATGGAAATACAATAAAACTATCTGGCAATGGAAGGAGATCTTCCAAAGGGATGTGAAAATAAAATGTACATACNAGGGTATCAAATGTTTACTCTTTGGATTTATAAACTTTTTTTCTTGAAGAAAACCAAAGAGGATACTCAAACTGAAGGTTCTCTAAAAAAAGTAGCAGAACCAAACCCTATAAAGCATTGCTAAACAACATCCTCTGGAAAAATCCCATGTGCTTGAAATTTGATGAGGGTTTGTGCATTCTGTTTACTTTTGAACTGTACTGCACTTTCAAGAACACAGACTGAACTTGAGCACATCACTAAACAGCAGTGATTTAATTTTGCAAGGTCTTCATTTCCTATTGTGGTTAAGATTTTAAATGTATTTAAATACTAAGCTCTGTTTTCCTACATTTCATGCACAGTATTATAGAGCATCTCTCTATATTTATACCTATCTATACCTATTATACCATGTCACTGATGTGCTGACAGATTGCACTTATTCCTGTCAACACCAGCCTCACTAAGGTGTACAGAGAAGTGTCTAGAGCATGACAGGATTATAAGAAAAACTCAATTTCTGCTTGCATACAATGCACATGGTACTGTACATTGAACTGCAGCCCAGGAAAACACATGAGCCCTTGCTTCATTTTAAGGAAGAATTTATGTCTGCTAAGATTTTTCTCAATGCTGACTTCAGGATTTTGTATTGTTTTGTTTCATTCTCCTCCTCTCCACATATATCCTTGAACACAAACATAGGAAGTGATGTTTGCTATTTTCCACAAGGAAAGGTGTAGAGAGAAAGACAGTATCTTCTGCCAGATTGAGTTCTATAAAAAACAGATGAGATACTGGGTTCAAAATTCTTACTTCATCTTGTCCAGAAGTAAGCAGAAAATGGCTTCATATGCTTGAAGAGTTTTTGCTTCTCCCATCTATTATGAGTTAATCTAATAAAGATATCCTGTCCCTACAGATCTCATTTCACATAAACCCCAAGATCATCACAGTCACATCGCCTCTTTATAGCATGTCCATTATCATGCTGCTGTAAAGCTGCAGGAATCTATGAATCACATTTGCATTTAGCAGTCTGAAGTAGAGAGTCCTGCCTCACTTACCGCCTCCACTTCTGCTGGGTCATACCAAACATTAATGTATGGATGCTGTAAGGCTTCATCTACCGATATTCTCTTGGCCGGATCAATGACCAGCATCTTTGATAAAAGGTCCCTGGCTTGGCTGGCTGGAACAATGAAATCAGAGAAACACAGCGTTAGTACAAAACAATCACTGACTCCAGAGGAGGGTCAATTGGCTTAGGAAAATAACAATGGCACAACCCTTGTAGAGGCTGTTTGTATGTACCTCTGCACCCCTGCCTTCTTGCAACAAGTGTTCTTCAGTAATCATTTCAGGTTGGATTCTTTGGGAAGGTGCCAAAATCAGGGCTGTGCACTGTAAGTTCCCTAACAAACTTCAATGTAGGCACATTCCATGTAGAGGGTTGAATAACATACCCAAGAAAAATGTCTTGATGTATTTGTGATTATTACCAGGATCAGAGAACCAAAGTTCACATCATAGAGTCTAAAATCATGGCATTACCAAATCGAAGCCTGATACTTACAGGTACTCTTACACTGGCTCAGAAAAACATCCAAACTTCTCTGTATGTTTTAAAATTTTTCAGCTAGCTTTTTTCACCCAGTAAAATTACATATTTTATAGAAGTATAGATACTAGGTTGATCTCAGGCTACTCCATTAGAAGCAATAACTTCAAACCTGTAGCCTCGGATCAACACATAGTGGTACGGAAGTGCCTTGGAACTGCTTAAGTCTTGTTTGTCCTGCCTAACAAAGTTTAAATCAGTGGGGCACATCCTCCTCCTCTACATATCTATCTATATATTTGTGTGTGTGTATATATATATGTCTATATATCTACACACATTCAGTTTTAAGTTGCAGCATTGATTTTATTTTACCTGATAATACCTCCAGTTGTGCCTGTCAGGCCACAAACTGATCCTTGTATTACCCCACGGGTTTTTTTACTGTCTGGAGTTTGTAACAAATACAATACCACCTAAACCCATGTAAAAAAATTCTAACAACATATATTTCTCATATTATGATCCATGTGTTCTAAATTCTTTGATGCTCAAAATTATTTGCTGTGTAAATGAAAAAGACAGTGAAATTAAAAAAACTGTAAAGAGCAGTAAGTGCAAAAATATTATTAGGTATCTCATCCCACATGGGTGAGTAAAAGAAGATCTAATTAAACCACTAACATTACATTATGGTGAAATATTTTGGCAGGGCAGGGGATGATACAATGCTGCACAAGCAGGTTTTTTTTTTTGAATGTACTGTTTCTTGTTCTGTGACTATATCTTAAAAACTGGCATTCATTATGCCTAAATGCATAATGTACTTCCTGTATCCAAAAGACAACAGCACTGTTTGACAGTCATTTCTATTCATTAACTGCAAACCCAGAAAAATTCCATTATTCAATTGTGTTGTAGTAGGAGTATGGAATTCTGTGTATCCAAAAGCATCCGCTCAGACCTTTCACTTTGCTCCCAGAGCCAAGACAGCAGCTTGGCTATGAAATAGTTGTTAATTGGAAGAAAATTCTGGGCCATGTAATGACATGCAAATTGCAAGCAATTGAAAACTGTTATATGCCACTGTAGGAAGAGGCTCCAAGTACCCGGGTGGGGCACAGCTGATACACAGCACAAGTTTGCAGGGGGTCCAGAGCTGCGATGAGAGGTCCTTTCTACACTAAACACACATTAACCGCTCATTCTAATTCATAGAATCATAGAATCATAGAATCAGACGGGTTGGAAAGGACCTTGGAGATCATCAAGTCCAACCCTTGATCCAACCCCACTGTGGTTCCCAGACTATGGCACTACGTGCCACATCCAGCCTCATCTTGAAAACCTCCAGGGATGGAGAATCCCCCACTTCCCTGGGCAGCCCATTCCAATGGCTGATTCCTCTCTCTGTAAAGAATTTCTTTCTGATATCCAACCTAAACCTCCCCTGGCACAGCTTAAGGCCGAGCCCTCTTGTCTTCCTGCTGGTTCCTGGGAGAAGAGACCAACCCCCACCTGGCTACACCCTCCTGTCAGGGAGTTGTAGAGAGTGATGAGGTCTCCCCTGAGCCTTCTCTTCTCCAGGCTAAACAACCCCAGCTCCTTCAGCCTCTCCTCATAGGACTTGTGTTCAAGTCCCTTCACCAGCCTGTTTGCTCTTCTCTGGACCTGCTCCAGCACCTCAATGTCCTTCCTGAACTGAGGGGCCCAGAACTGGACACAATACTCCCACTCAATTAAAAAGGACTTCAATATATGATTAAAATCATTGCAACTTTTCTTATACAGGACATATGTAGTCATGCTGTAATTAAGTTTTCTTGTTCGCACATGCTAACTGACCCACAGTATTTGTTCAAAAGAAGAAATCCACCCATAGTGGATATCAAACCTCAGCTACATCATTTCTGCTGATGTTACTAATATCTTTCTATTTTCTAGTAAAGGTAGGGCTATGGGGCAGGTATCTGGCTGAACTGGTATTTTATGTCTAAAACAAAACAGTGCAAATGCTGAGATCTTCCAGTGGAAGTTCTACTGCCCCTTTGAGTTACAAGTTCAAGAATAAGAATATAGGAACGTCTCAGTTCCTCATATTACAGAATCGTCACATGGAACACCACGGGGATACGCTCAACGCATCAATCATTAAGTTCCCTCAGCTGCCCAAGCACCTGGATCTCACAAAATCATTTTCAAAAGCCTCTCAGCTGAACAAAACCCATGTAGTCATTTGCCTCCACAATTAACTGCATTCAATGGGAGTGCAACTTGAGAGAAGAAAAATTGGAAAAATCCTTCACTGCGCTGTAGCTGTTGCATGGGAACCACGTCCCTTTTCAGACATACCTTTGAGTTTGTTGTGTTCCGAGTCAGCTGGGAAGAGAGAGTCTGGAAAAAGTTTGGGGAAAGTGAGGCCAGCATACTTGGGTCTGTTCTCAACGTAGTTTCGTACCGTCGGCTGCAGCTTCTTCATGAATTCTGGACAGGGTGTTCCCAGCTGCTCAATAACTTTATTCCACTGATCAATATCTGAACACCAGTAGTTAAGGGAAACAAAATGCAAACGCCAATGTACTCTCCTGACATTTCTGCTTGTGTTCTCTGAGAATCCTCAGAGGTGTTTAGCTGTCTTCATAACATCTTTACAGTCACTACCTTTTCTTCTCACTATGCCTCCAGGTCCCACAGCCTGCAAAGGGGAAAACTCTCTCACACAACTATACTTACTCAGGGGCACTGTGCAATCCTAAGACCACTACCACAGGAAAACACACGGCTTCCTCTCTTTGGGTCAACACTTGTTACTTTTTTTTTAAAACTTGAAATCCAATGACTTGCACACTCTTTTTTTACATGCCACTGTGTCACCTTGACCACACCAGCGCAACGTGGAAGAACAACATGTGCACCTGTCCTTCCTGTTCAGTCTGTAGAGAGTGAGACACAGTTGGGTTAAAAAAGTTCTGCACAGGACAAAAGTCACCTCCAACTCATCTGTTTCGCACTTGGATATTTACTCTCTCCAATAATTTTATTGGTGCTAATTTTTCTGATACCAGTCAACCAGCAACCCCTCAAAAATTTTGTTTGATTTTACAAGACACACTGGGATTCATTTTCTGTAGACAAATGATGCACAGGTGTAGGCAGACGTTTTTCTTTAACTGAAAATGGGACATCTACATTGTTAGACTGATACCGACTAATAAGAAACAGGCTCTAATGTTTAAAAAGAAATTGCATTAAAGGCATTTTGTACTGAGCTTTTTTGTTGTTCCGGTGTTGATTTTTTAGTTTTCTTGTGATGACAACTAGGCACCTGATAGGTGTTATGCAGGTCTTCCAGCCATGGCCAGAACAAGACTTACTGTGCCAAAAAACCAAGCAAATTATCAGCACCATCTCTACATCACACTGCCTATTTCACAGAGCCAAGAATCTGATGACAACATGGAAAAAAACAAAGAGTACTTGCAGCCACGAAAACATTGATGCTAAGAAATATGATTAAGGAAGTTTGGTTAAGAACATACTGGAAAGAAAAGGCTTTTAAAATACAAACACTCAAAGCATTTCAACACAGAGATTTGTCCTAAAAAAATTATTCTTCTAATTTATAATTGTTATGAATGTCGTACGTGTGAAGTCTTGCAAACACTAAAAACAGTCCCTCACAACCTAGGAGAGAAATCAGATCAAAGGAATGAAGATAACAAGAAAAAAAAAAAGTTAAGCAAAATCCAGCTTGTGGTTGCAGTAGCAATTTCAGATTAAAAAAAAAAAGTATTTTTTTTTCAGGGAAATGGAAACAGTTTTTTTCACATACTTTGAAAAGTAAAGACAGGCTTAATATGGATTCCCCTGAACTGTCCTATTTGAACAAAAATCAAATTATTAATTTGAAAATTTCAGGTTTACTAATCAAAAGTGGGTTAAAAGAATGAAAATTATTTAAACGTGTCCTTTAAGAATTCTGAAACAGTGTTTTGAATGGTTTTATTTTCAACTGAAAAAGATTGCTAGAAATAGCAGTAGTTTGTGAAGATTTTTCTGAATAACTGTTTTTTTTTAAAGTCAAGCAAAGATTTATGTAGAAAAACCCCTCCCACACATACACTCCATAGGCTGAATGTAGTTTAACTTGTGTTGTCCATGAAAAATATCTTTTTCTCAATAGAAGACCAAAGAATTCAACAACACTAAAGTTATCCAAGACTACAGCTGCTCAAGGAGTAGCCTGAACTAAACATTTTATTAGAATATATAGTGGTTTGACATTTTAAACTTGTATTCAAGTTAAAACACCTCAGTGACCCTGCTGGCTGGACTATTTCAGAAGCAGGCCTTTCTGAGCAACTTCAGAATACAGAGTGTGTAAATGCTTTGCAGAAAAGAACAGAGAATACAGAAACACAAATGCTGTTAGTTGTGCCAGGAGAAGCTAAATGGGTGAGAAAGCCAAGCTCTAAAGTCATCACTGGAAGCATTACCTGTGCAGATTGATTGAAGGCCATTTGATAAAAAGTGAGGGCCAAATACAGGACTTGCTTCAAAGTAGTCATCAGAAGCTTACACTTGTACAGAGCAGGTTAACCATTGCTCAGGCACTTAATGAAGGTCAGAAAAAAAACCAAAAAACAAAAAAGATCTTTGGGATTACAGAATTTCGTGGGACTTGGACATGCTGAGAGGGAAGATGTAATAAGATGCTCTAGACATGAGTAATAAGGGAAGAAGAGTACAAGCTCCCAGAATAGGGCCTACATGGTGGGAACCACCAACAACAGTGATGGAGAGGGGAGAAGGAAAATCCTTAGACAATGGCCCAGTGTACACATTTCTTCTAAGCTCACAGAAAGGCTCTCACTAAGAAAAGCGGACAACTACCACCCACAACTGGAAGATTTTAAAGAGAGGGAGTCATCAGTGCAAAAACAAGAGCCAAAGCCAAGGGAAGCTGGCAGAGCCACCATATTCCACTCCTTGACTAGACCTGTTTTGCAGGAGGACAGCAGTGGAGCTTTTGGCAGCCCTGGCTTGCACGGAGAGCCACAAGGTCAGGCTTTATGTCACAGCAACTTAAGGGATTGGTTTTGAGTAACTGACTGATCTGAATGGATAATCATGCTTCTTTGCTCTATTATTTTTGACTTATATTGCTCATATACTGCCAAACCCTTAAATAAAATACATTCATTTGATCTTTATATATATTTATACACACATACACACACACACATGCATGAAAAGACTGACATGATGGAGCACTCAGGACTTATTTTGGTCCTATTAATAGCGATAACAAAACCATGCCCAGCAAAAGCAGGTAGAGGCAGATCATTTTCTAGTCAGATGGACACACCGATTTTCTCTCTAGTAATGTTTCTCCACTTGCCTAGACCTTAGTATCACTGGATTACATTCTGAGATCCAATACATTAAAATGTGCAAGAATGTAACAACATTCTTGCCAAATTCTAGTCCAGCTCCACTTCACAGTAACATTTTATACAGTCGCCATTTGTGATGCAATTGTGGTGAACTCAATGGTGAGAAGTTGTACCCGTCTCGGTACAAGATCAAAAAAAAAAGGAAAGTCTTGAAAAAAATCTGAGGTCCACTTATTGAAGCAAAGATAAGCAGCTTTCTCTAGCTGGCATTCAGAATTAGCTTCAGCAATTCTGCAGGAAACAAATAAAAAAATATATACAGAATATATAGAACAGTTACAGTGACTGTGAATCAAAATCTGGTGTAGGTTACATTAACCAGTGAGAGATTGTAACTATAGATTTATTTGCACATCAATTGAAACAATGGTAACTACAAGTTAGTGAACACATAACTCTGACAGAAATTTCCCAGGCCAAAAAAATATTAACTATTTGAGTTAATTAAATATTTGAGTGAAAAAAAAATGTTAAAGAAGAAAAACAGAAGATTCCGTTTTCCCCCTTGAAATTAAACAAATGTTGGACAGACTGAAAGTTGGAAATAATTACAACCCAGAGCTCTGGGAAATGATGAAATGTCTACTTTAAAGCTATTTGAATCACCTCAGTTGTCCCTTGCCCCAAGCAGGATCAAGGAAAATGTGTCAACCTTTCTCAATAGCATCTGGATGATTTAAGACCAAAGAGGGGATCTAAACTGGATTTATTAGCCTGCCTCTGGCACTAGCACTGTAACATTTTTACTAACACTAAGGTGGCCATACAGAG
This sequence comes from Oxyruncus cristatus, assembly GCA_013399855.1. NCBI lineage: Eukaryota > Metazoa > Chordata > Aves > Passeriformes > Cotingidae > Oxyruncus > Oxyruncus cristatus. The sequence goes on from VXAY01001694.1 coordinate 644,219, forward strand.
TTACTGCAAAGATTTAAGAAAACATTTCTGAAATGTGTATCTTTTGAATGAAGGTTTATCATTGAGGCCTCAGGTTGCCACAAGCTCACCAACCACCTTCTCTCTTTGAACTCTTATACTGTCCTAAGGATTTTCTTCCTGTGCTTTCTAAACACTCCATTATTTACCTGGAAAATAACCAGAAGCTGAACTGCATATTAAGAGACATATTTTTCTAAAGCAAAGGCACAAAATTTCTAAAGGGAAAATAACATTTTGAATTAACAAGAAATTATTTCTAATTGGAAAAATCAGGTTCCACAGTAAAGTTATTTATTTAGAGGTACTGGCTGAAAGTTTACCAGTAATTATGTTTCTGTGTGCATTGATGCAATGTATTTTAAAAGTGTGAATTAAGGACCAGCGTTTTGTTCACTCAGTTGGCCTGCCAAGTTCAGATAAATGGTATTTCTGCAAATTTCCAAACAACTATAATGTCAAGGAGTTTAGCTGTAAGAGAAAATTTACAATACTTCTCGGTCTCAATCAGAACATATTAAAGCATTTCTACAGTGTACAAAGTAATAGCTTGTTATTAAAAAAATGAAATTTAAACAGCAAATTACTGTCTCTGTACCTAAGCCACCTAGCCTCCAAACAACAATTATTTTTCTTTTTCCTTTTCATGTTACATCTTTTTAAATTATAGGGGGGTTTTTTTTGGTGAAGGATTATATTTTGTTATGTTCAACAGCAAGGTTTTGCATGAGGGGTTGATGTTTGCTGTAGGATGTTTTAGTTGTACTGTATACAAATAACAATGGAATCATTCACTTCTCCTGAAAATAGAGCATGTTTATAAAGTCTTCCTCAAGCAGTATCTATGGACTGTAATGTGGAAAACACAAGAAATTCTGTAAAAATACCTCCTTATAACAGAGCTGTTGGAATTTGGATGGTGGTGGTGATGGTGGGGAACAATGCTTCCCTGCCCAGCAGACTGGACTGCCCTTTCTTCACCTATTAATCAGCACATCTGCACAAGTTTTACTCCACTGGAGCAGGACTTACTCTTTCTGGCTAAATGTGCTGCTTCTGGAGATAGTTAGAACTAGGGCACGTCAAATCTTGCTTTTTTTTAAGGCAGGCATAACAAAACCAAAACTGACATGGGGCATTTCCTTCGTAACAGACAGATAGTTCATCTCTTTTCAATCTCAAAATCTTGAGGGAACCACATTTCTAATAGTTTTCTTCTTAAATCTGCACATTCCACCAACAAGAACAAGAACTGCACGGCTTCAGGCAATTCTTTGATGCCAATAACTCAACAAAATTAGAATAATTACTATGAATAGCTCTGTGTATTTCCCTCCCCAAGACCAAATTGTGGCACCAACTGCAAAGCTGATAGCGCAATACTTTTTTTTTTAATTGGACCTTTCTTTTTAAAATAAGCCTGTTAAAAAAACAAACTAACTAGTTTTATTGTGGGAGACATCAGTGTCACATTCATATTTTTTCCACAGTCCCACAATTTGCATACTGGTCTCAACAGAGTTTACAAAAACTTTACATTTACTAATGCTATCACCTGACAAGACAGTAAATGTAGAGCATTTTCTGTGTGAACATTTTGAGAAGAATGTGGTGTTTGTAAAAATTAGACTGTAACAGAAAATACTGTGCAATCAGAATAGTAGTTGCTATTTATATTCCGTAATAGAATATGTGGTGATAATAAAAATAACAGGTAGCACAAATAAAATTTCTTCAGAAGACTACCACTGATCTTTCAGGAGTTAGGAGACAGTGGTATTGGTAGTGCAGCTGTCATTAAACTTTCGGTTGCACATTTTTGACAACACCTTAACTAACATTTTTAAAAACTATTGGTTTTTTAGCTGGCATTTCATTCAGTTACTGACCATCTGTGCTTACACAGCAGCAAGCAAGTCACAGAATCATACAATGTCTTGGGTTGGAAGGGACCTTAAAGATGATTTAGTTCCAACACCCCTGCCATGGGCAGACACACTTTTCACTAGGCCAGGTTGCTCAGAGCCCCATCCAACCTAGCCTTGAACACTTCCAGGGATGGGGCATCTACAAGTGTTACAATCCACGAGTGTTCCAGGTGTTTATAAGGGCCTCATAGGAGTCTGTATAGGAAGTAGGATCTGAGTGATAGAGCAGAATCCTAAAATAAGTGTTTCTGTTGTTCTTGTCAGTGAAGTTGATATGGGTTTGATCAGTGCTTCCAAGAACACAGTTTGCTTCCGTATCTCAGGTGTACCTGCAACAATTTGGATATGAAATCAAGAACTGGGCTCCTCAAGTGTAAAACATAGTCAACAAGTTCCTGGAAACTGTAGGGTTGCTCCTGTTTCTCAGTCCCGAGAAAACAGAACCATTCTGTGTTTTCATTTGTGTAATTATTCAAAAGCTCCTTTTGCCCTTCTGAACAAGTTTTTCTTACAGTTCATGATTACTCAACTTCACAGTGCCTAATGAAAGTCAAATGTTGGCCTTGAAGTTCTGCAAAAATACTCAACTGCATACATCTTTCTACATATTCATCTGTCTATCAGCTGTATCAGCTGAGTCAACTCCAGCAACCTTCAGCTCAGTCTTACTCTTGCAGTCTTTTACATCAGTTCTATCTCTACATTTCTTCTGACTTCCAAGAAGCAAAAGTAGTACACATCACCCAAAGGGTGGGAAGTCAGCAAAGAGAAAAGGCTAAATAAAGAGGAAAATAAAAATGCTTCATGTGAAAATATATTCAATAGGTCAGTTGTCAAAAAGATAACTCCCTGAATAGGAAAACATACTAAAACCATTTCAGATAAGAATACACATATATCCATCCCATGATGACTTGCTTCAGCATTCCTACATATTCAGGATTTATAAAATGTGGTGTCTTCAGTAGGTCTCAAACTGTTCTTCTAGGGAAGTGACTGAAAACATGGCTGCATAGCGTTTGGTCTCGAAATCTGTCTCCTCTATAGTGTTCTCCCTTGAAAATGCATGAACTGATTTACATTACTAGATATGAGCAACTGTGTTCTCACTTTCCTTATACTCGCATGCAGATGGTAGTTTTTCAAAGATAAAATTATAAGCTGCTAGTACATTGTCAAAGTTCAAACAATTTGTGTTTAGTACAACCGTTTCTAACAGAGTTCCGCTGCTGTATTGAAAGCAATTAAGTAGACAATGGACCATCTCTTGTCCATTTAATAGTGCTGTACAAGTACTGGGAGTGATTTTTCTCAGCCTGGGCACTTTTTTCTTTTTGGTGGTTTCTTCATGAGATCTCTATTTCAGAATAGAATCACTGCCCATTGAGAATGAATGCTCATAAAAATAACCACACCAAAAAATTATTTTTCAAATAGAGTATCATCATTCTCATCTGAACATGAGCCAGAGTGTGCCCAGGTGGCCAAGAAGGCCAATGACATCCTGGCCTGGATCAGGAACAGTGTGGCCAGCAGGAACAGGGAGGTGATTCTGCCCCTGGACTCGGCGCTGGTGAGGCCACACCTGGAGTGCTGTGTCCAGTTCTGGGCCCCTCAGTTCAGGAGGGATATTGAGGTGCTGGAGCAGGTCCAGAGAAGAGCAACCAGGCTGGTGAAGGGACTTGAGCACAAGTCCTATGAGGAGAGGCTGAAGGAGCTGGGGTTGTTTAGCCTGGAGAAGAGAAGACTCAGGGGAGACCTCATCGCTCTCTACAACTCCCTGACAGGAGGGTGTAGCCAGGTGGGGGTTGGTCTCTTCTCCCAGGAACCAGCAGGAAGACAAGAGGGCTTGGCCTTAAGCTGTGCCAGGGGAGGTTTAGGTTGGATATTAGAAAGAAATTCTTTACAGAGAGAGTAATCAGCCATTGGAATGGGCTGCCCAGGGAAGTGGTGGATTCTCCATCCCTGGAGGTTTTCAAGATGAGACTTAGTGCCATAGTCTAGTAACTGCGGTGGTGTTGGATCAAGGGTTGGATCATGATCTCAGAGGTCCTTTCCAACCCGTCTGATTCTATTCTATGATTCTATTCTATTCTATCTCAAAATTAAAGCAGAATTAATTTATTGTGCAAAATACACAAAGCTGCTTTTCCTAAGTATTTTATGATTTGTAATGCCAATAATACACTGAAAAATACAAAATACTGTTTCGCTTACTGTTGTAACCAAGAAATCTATACTAGTTCTACCAGGTAAAACTACATTAGACTGCCTTTTCTATGCCATTTGTCATCAGTTCAGATTTCTTGACAAAGAAAATGTGCCAAGAAATTTGTTTTTAAAAGGTTTGCAACAACAGTTTTCAATAACCTCTTCTCTTCTTATGTTGTCAGAACAGGTCCTGCATCTTCTGCATAAAGCAGAGAAAGCTGCTATTGACAGCTATTAAGATCTTCTCGGTGCCCACAAAAATAATTTTCCACTCATTCTAGAAAGTATAAACCCACCTCTAAAAAGAGATTATAGTCAATGCTATAATGACTTGTATACACATATAGCTGCACTAGCTATACTGCATCATCTAAGAATTCTTTGTAGATGATTACAGCAGTATTTGCTTGTGGAACCCAAGACAAAGTTATTAGGCAAAAGATGCATACTGAAAAGTATTTTCAGAAACTACCCAAATTTTGCCACTCTGCATTTCACCAGTGATTCAGTTCAAGCTGATGTGAAGTTTGTAAGTAAATTAACTCTGTTCTTGAAAAGAGACTATTAAAAAGTGAACAACTAGTGTTTCAGACTACGGGTCTTGAAAAAAAAATTTTGTTTTTGTTGAAATGAAATGGCCATCAGTATAGATTAAAAAAAGTCATTCAAGGATGCTGATGGCTTACAGTATTTCTGTCTGTTTTCTTCATCTCACACTGGTCATATTCTAAATTTCTGAGCAGTGGTCTCAACACAAGGCCTGAAGGAGTGAGTTTTGACTCTAACTGTGAAAATCTTTAATGATCTTGGTTATTTTCTGAAATTTAGTTGCCCTTCCTGAGCCCTGTTCATCTTCTGAATTCCATAATATGGTTTTGAAGTTCTGCCCAGTATTTATTCAGCAGCTTATCAAATCTGTTGATGGCTGGAGAACTTCCTCTACAAACACATCTGCTGCTGCACCTGGCACTGGCTGAAAATTTCAAAAGAGCTCTGGTAAGACTGATTCCTAGCAACTTCTAAGAGAAATTTCATAGAATCATAGAATTTTTAGGTTGGAAAAGGCATTTAGGATTATCAAATCCAACTGCTAACCCAGCCTTGCCAAGACACCACTGAAGTCCATTGACGGCGGCCTGGGCTGCAGTGATCACGTGCTGGTGGAACTTGAAGTCCTCAGGGATATGAGTCAGGCCAAGAGTAAAGTTCAGGATCCTGAATTTTTGGAAAACAAACTTCCAGTTATTCAAGGAGTTAGTCAATTGGACCCCTAGGAAGCAGCCCTCAGGGACAAGGGAGCACATCAGAGCTGGCACATCTTTAAGGACATTTTCCATGCAGCACAAGAGCTGGCAATCCCCAAGCACAAGAAAACGTGAACATCTCCTCACTATTGCAGTACCTAATTGTAGTATTCCTGTCGTTTCTAGCCTTCTAGAACCTTCTGTGGTGGTGCACTTCTGTCTTTGTAAAGTGTATAGCTCAATGCATGATGAAGATATACCCAGCCTAGAGGTAGGTAATGCATTAGCATTATTAAACACCTCCTAAATGAATCGTAAAACTGTGCATAAAACCCCCATGCCCCAATCTCTACAACCTGCACAGCATGATTGCAGCTGCAGAATAAGGCTGTGTAAAGTGATACCTTTTGCAGACATCTGTGGTTTTTACCAAGAGAAGCTGCTATCACACTAACCCCACATCTCTGTACTGAATACTTCCTTGTCTACCTAAGCTTTCCCAGCTACAGGATTCAAAGGCACAGTCATCCTTGTCTGCCCAAAATGCATTCAGCGGTTTAAAAAAAAATGTGTAACTACCACTTTCACAGCTCACCAGAGGACTAAGGCACCTTCTCAACTCCTTCAGATCATTTATGCAGTGATGAGAAAAGAGTAACAGTCTCCCTCATAAAATCTTGAGAAGAACACACGGAACAAGAGTCAACTCACAGGTACAGTCAGCTTTTCATGTTGCTACTGAGGAAACACAACACACCATGTTGCCATTTTCTCCTTGCTCGAGGCACAAGCATATCCAAGCTTCATGATAATAGTGTTTTTTTGAAAGCTGAACTACTGCTGTCAAACTTGAAAAGAAGTTTCTTGTGAAATTAAGAAAAAACAAAAAGGCTTTAGCTCACAATTAACTGCATCACATGCATGCACCAAAAATTGTAGAGAAACAGTAAAATTTCAAGGATCAGTAAAGATCATGATGATTTCGGACATTGCAAATCATCCTTCCCAATTGGGAGTTTAAAAAAAGAAGAGGTGGGTTCTCTTCTCAGCTTCATCCGAGTGATTTCAGAGAATTCAAATGGATAACAGGAGTGGAACAGAGCTGCAGCCTAGTCAAACACTCCATTCTGCACTTAGAGGCATTTTCTGCTTTTCTGCTTGTGAATTTTGCTACAGATTTTTTTAAATTAGCTGAGTGGACCGTTTAGTTGTGTAAACAGTAACAGTAACAAATGACCTACACTCCTTAACTGCTGGAAAATGGCAAAGAACAGATTTTGCAGTCAAACATATGACTGACAGTGCATTTCTCATGAATATTCAATCTTTCAGCTTCAAAACTGCTTTTCATAGTTATTTATGCATAAAAATTGACACAAATTAGTATTAAATACTCTTCAAATCACAGTGTGGTTGTGAAATGAAGAACTGCCTGTTAAGAAAAAATTGCTGATGGCAGATTCTGGTACACTGCCAGTCTTAAACTGTTTTACACCAATTTTACCTCAAAGAGGAAACTTTTTTAAAGAAGCAGATATTTAATTACACTTGCTTCTACACTTAAATACATCCTTAAGAATGATGCCCTCAAACTCTTACAGTTTATAGTCGCTGCTGATGGAATTATACAGCTGCCCAACTCCATAATTCATCTGAAGAAATAATCCTTTTCACAGCAACGCTAAGCATTTTCTGCTCAGGGGTAGGAAGGAAGATGCCAGGAGGTCATCAGTCTCAGCAGCTTTCTGACTGGTTTTCAGTTGCACAGATGGGCAGGGGAGTCAGAAGTGCTGAACCCCGGCTGGTGGCAGCAGGGAAGGGGTGGGGGGATGGATTTGGAGAAGAGGTGGCTTTGAGGAGGGATGCTCAGCAGCCTGAAAGAAAGCAGTGGCATCGTTCTCTGTTCGCGGAATGGACACTCATGGAACAGCAGAAGAAAAGCAGAGTGGTACATAAAACAGTACAAGTTTAGCAGCGCGCTATAAATGCAAATGAAGAATGTGAACTCTATTACAGACTAATCCCAAACACATCAACAGCTGGTAATGATGATTTCTGTGGAGTTATTGCAATAATAGACAGAATACAATAGTTTAATTATAGAGGGTTTGTGCAAGTTCTTTTTAACAAGTATGCAGCTGTATGAAAGAAACTAGTTTTTGAAATGCTATTTAAGACATACTCAATTCTTTTTGTATTTATTTGGGGGTTTCTTTAAATGATACCTTACACAATGTAAGTCTATGAACATAAAAACAGTTCCAAGTACTGAAGTATGCTAACCCCTACACATAAATATGTCTCACTCCACATTCACAGGAAAAGCAAGCACTGGCCTGAGCCAAATCTTCCAGAACACAAATAGGTGCTAATGATTTCCATTAACACGTAGAAGGGAAAGGTTTATTATCACATATGCAGAAGATATGTGCTCCAGATCACGTGAAAACACAAGGAAAGTGTATTTTTCACTTCATACACATATGCTCACCCAGTATTTTGGACAAAACACAAATTAGAGTCTTACTAGACAAGGCTGTGAAAATATTAATGATATGATTGCCTACTTTCATTTCTTTAATGCTCCTCAGATAATACTTTTCCCACATTTTGATCAAAATATTGAAACCTTTAAAGTGAAGTGCTGAACTGAACCGGTATGTGTATACACACACACATAAGTGTACAGGCACACACACATTCAGGGGAAGTTACATGAAAATGAATAATGCCTGGAAACTACTCTAAGTACAGACTTTACATCAGGAGGAAAACTTGTACCCAGGTCATCTCCATTTCTCATTTTCATAATCCTAGGGACCATGAATTACTGGAGTTAGATCAAGCATGCTCAGTTGCTGTTGTGCATACAAAATATTTTCACAATCTGATAAATAATGAAGTACATACTAAAGTTTTAATAAAGCATCAAATAAAATAAGAAGTATGGCTGCCTCAGTCCCGAATGTAGAATGGTCTCTAAGGAAAACATGCATACCTAGTCTGCTTGATCTGCTTGTCCACTGACTAAATGCACTTATCTATAAATCACTTGAAGAATTTGTCAAGAATATATTCTGTTTTCACATAATAGCTACATTTACTTCCATAAAGGATGACAGACTGAAATCTGCTACAGCAGTTCCTCAAGAAATTCCCAGCCTTCTGAGTCACTACAATGCTACAAAGTGATAATTTTAGTCTTGGGAAGAAGTTGTGTCCAAACTGAAGCCTTTTCCTACTTTTCTACTTTAATACCACTTGAGCAACCAAATAAAGAAATAAGCATTTTTACGAGCCATATCTGAGTTAACCTGACCTGCAGAAATGCATGTAAAATGCAGAACCTCTTACATGTCATCCTGAGGCAAACAGTGACTCGTGCCTACCCTGCTACAACCTCTAAGAAACCTCTCTTATGTAGCACACCCCTCCCGCCCACCACCAGATTAAAAAAGAGACATTCATAACAACAAAACCGCGGTCACTGGCTGCAGAAAGAGATTCTGACGAGCCATGTAGGATGCTGTTTTCCATCTCCTTATGCTGTACTTACTGCGGTTTCCACCTAAGGCTTTTGCAGAGTGGCAGTAATCGTTTGTTGACACACTGGTTTGCAAGGATTTTGCAGTGGGACTTAACCCAGCTCTTCAGGTACAGTACAGATGTAAGTGAGCACTAGTCTAGCAGGAAGGGGCTGGAAGGGAAAGGGTTGGAAGTAGCTACTGAGGCCAAATAGCTGCTAGGAAGGATACGATCAGTGCCAGGAAACAACACAGCACCTTTAATCATTTCTCCCATGATGCACCCTACTGACCACATGTCAACTGAAAACAAAAATGAAATGAAGGTAAACAAGAAAACAGGAACAGAATAACAAATAAATGAGAAGACTTATCCAATCATGCTATAGCACAGTGCCTGCAGCCCACACTGCAGACACAGACCTGCCCTTCCCTCTCTGCGGGTGCTTTTCTGCCTGAGCATACAAGTTTCATGACAACATAGTAGGTCTGAGAAAAATCAACTCCCAACAGTTTTCTTTACCCCAGTGTGGATGAAAGACAATACTATTAAATACAGAAAACCAAGTGAGACCCACAGCTGGCTACTGTGTCATAATACAACTTTGTAATTAAAATTTACCAATTAATTTTGTCTTTTTCAAGTTTTCATTTGCATTCATTACCTAGGTTTATGCTGCTTTGTCTTGTAAATGAACGCTGGTCTCTGTATTCAATAAGGATATGCAAATTGTTTTTCCTTTATCATTCCAGTTACCAGAGATCCATGCATATTTTCACAAGCTGAACTGCCAGAAGCCACAAAAGGATCTTGGGTCCTTGTGAAGACATATCCACCCCTTATTCAGGGGTATGAATAGAATTTGTTGAGATCATTCAACTCCAACAATGCTTGCTTTAGAGCCTGTTGGCTCACTTCCACAGAGTCTCAGGGAAGCCAGCAGTCCACGACAGGGGTCTTGAGAATCTCATAAGATTTCCATTTGCCGTGATAGGAAATGGTGATTTCTAAGTAGGCCAGCTGAGACACAGAAGCACAAAGCTGTACCTTCTGCACTGAAACTCAGAGCAAACTGGGGGACTATTGACCTCATACAGAGAAGAGCAGTTCAGCTGGGTCGGACAAAGCTAACAGCAATTTACACGGGAACACAGGATGAAAATCAGACTCCTTATATCCGGCACAGGATTGAGGTGGCATTTTCCCCCATAGCGATACCATGAAACCACATTACCTCTGCTGTCCTTGCTCTGTGATAAGTCACAGGGCATGGAAGCAAGAAAAGGGACACACTGGTCTCTCAGGGTCAGAAACTGTGGGGAAAAATATGAAAGCATCATGCTGTTCAGGTAAATTTACTCTTATAATTTCATATTGAGCAACAACTTAAAGTGCATTTGAATTTGAAAGCAAATGTCCTCTCTGTGGAAATCTTAACATGCCTTGGTCTAAGGTTCCCTCTGGCTTTATTTAGCGTATGAAAAGCTTCAACACTGCAAAAAAATAAATCAATAAACAAAAAAACCAAAAAAACTAAATAAAAGGCTACTTGTTTGGAAGCAATAAGCAGACCTAGAGATGCAAATTATTGCTGCTTTAATCACAAGCTAAATGGCATGCAAAATATCAGGAAAAGATAGAGCAAGTAGTTGTTTGTTCGTCTGTTATTAATTCCTTTTTATTTTCAGAGACTGCCTTCTGACATCACTGCTCTATGCTGTGCTTCAGAGCACACACACAGAAGTTGAACTAGTGACTTACTAAACTGCAAACTGTGTAAAATTAGGGATGATTATATTCCGCTACTCCTGAGGTTTTGGGAAGGAAGATTTCCAAATCAGAAGGAGCAAAGGTGAACATCTGAATATAACCCATGTCTGAACTGCTTTCTTGACTGCTGCCTCTTTTTCCTGTCCTGAGCCAATTAGAAATAAGTCCAAGTGGAACCCAGGGTTTAGCTGTATGTTTAAGGAAAGTAATCAGTTGGAAGTTAAGAATTTCAGCAGCTGTCAGAAGCCCCAGTTAAGGCACTGAGACCTGTGCAAAGCTCCAGAAAGGACTGCAGTACAGAGCTCTATGCCTCAATCCTCTGCTTCATTTAGTACAACATCAATCCAGATGTAGTCTGAGTAATTTTAGTCATACAAACATCAGAAAAAACAAGCACACCACAATCTCTAAATATTCGCACTCAACTACAAAGCACTGAAAATTTACATCTGGTACAAGATGTTTTTTCAAATGCAAGATATTCACAAAGACTGGCAACGCTCCACCAACACATGGAACATCCCTAAGATTTAATCAAGTGCAGGCTAACTTCTAGTCACAGAGAATTCTGTGTTGCTCTGGATAAAACTTCAGTTTAGCAACTACTTGCCTTTATGCTTTAAGATCACATGAAACAGCATTAAGGAATTAAACCTACAACTTTTTAAGACTCTCTGAAGTGAATCTGCTGAGATTTGCATAGCCCTTGATGAGAAACCCACTCTCCGTTAGATTATCTTGGATTACTAAAATGAGGGGATTTTTAATTTGTTCAAAATCTCTACAAGCCAGATTATTGCATAGAGCTGCTCTAAAATGCATTCTTGAATATGTACACATACCTCAAAATATGAGTAAACTTTCCAAGGACACCAAATGCCTCCCTGGCATAGCCACCTTGAATAAATGCTCAGCAGAAACCACATGCAAATGTTTTCCTGTCATGGTTTAGCCCATTCCCCTCAGTTTTAGAGTAGAAGATGGTTGATTCCAGGTGAAATTCCGGCTAGGTAGCCAATTAGAGGACTTCTCTGTCGTCTCCACAAATTACATATTTAACACAAACCGGAAAAGAGGGGTTGTTGTTGTAGTTGTGTGTGGCGCAGAAAGAAATTTGGAGCCATGATGTGAGGAGGCAGCAGGGCCTCCCCGAGTGGGGGGCCAAGGCCCCCTCTGCCCCTGGCCTTGGGCTGGGGGCAGGCATGGCACTGAAGCCTGTGGCCGAAGCATGTAGCAGAGTGGAGAAGAAACTCCAGAGAAAAGTTGCTCAGCTAAAGCAAAAGAAATTCCAGCCCTGAGAGGAGCAGCGGAGAACACGAGATAACGATGTAGCTTCCAAGGTCAGTGAAAAGGAGGGAGTGTAGAGGCAAGGGGGAGCCCCCCCGCCCCTTTCCCTCCAGCAGGGGAAAAGACTTTAAAACTAAAATCCCTGCCACCTGTGGAAATGATTTGGAGAAAAGGAACTTTCGTGTGGGTTTTTCTCCTGGAGGCCTGGATAGCCCGAGGAGGGCAGAGATGGCTTGAGGCCAAGATTGGATCACCTGAAGGCTGTATGTAGCAAGCTGCAGAGGAATTGCAGCCACAGAATGGTAAAGAAGCTGAGTGAATTCTCCTTTGAGGGGCTGAGCCCCTCTGACGACCTTGGGACTTTGTCCAAAGGATGAGCCGTACACGAAGCCCCTCCCGTATGAGGGGCCTGGTGCGACTGGGACCAGGTGTGATGGCGAGTGGGAGAGCGGTGGCCACTTGGGAGTGCCAGCCGTGGCCGAGAGCCAAGATTGGGTGTCTGACCAGAAGCAGAAAGTCAAGAGAATTCCAGAGGGCAAAAGAGAGAAGCTACAGGCAGCGAAGCACAGCATCAGAAAGTGTTCTTGGGTCTGGACTGAGCCAAAGAGATCCAGAACCCCTGTGATCCTGGCGAGGGGTGGTGAGTCTAAGGAAACCCCCCTGAAACTTCTCATAGAAGAAACTCCATATAGCCCTAGATCCTGTGGTGACGACATGGTTAAATCCTCAGCGACTATGGACAAGCGGCTAGAAGTAGGAGGTTAACTCCCTTGCATTCCAAGAGAGAGAAAGAGAGAGATAGCTTCAAACTGCAAGAGTTTGGAACTGTTACCTTAAAGACTTTTTTTTTTTTCCTCCCTTCTCTTTCTTCCTCTGGACTGTTTTTGAGGAAGAGAAGAAGGGGTGGCATTTGTACATATATAAGTTTGTTATTATAGGAAAACTAGTTAGACTTGTGTATATAAGTATTTTCCCTTAGTTCGTACTGTGTAGCAATAAATCTTAGTACTAATCCCCATTTCAAGGAGATCTGTTTTGTCTGTGAAAACTCTTCCTACTTATTAGCAAAATTTATAGGTTGATAACACTGTGCAGAAAGCACAAGGGCTAAACCATGACACTTCCTCAATAAAGGAAATATTTCACCCACACGGCAAGTGTGTTCCTCTCTGGGATATCTCCTTGTTCAGATTCCTGACAAAAGAGCTAAGAAATACTCTATACAGCCATTGCATCAGGGTTGTCTTGCAAAACACAAGGAATGAATCTGTCCTCCACAGGAACCTTCAAAATCTCTCCAGGGGCTTGAATAGAGCTTGGGGAGGCTGAACAGAAGTTGTTCTGTCGTCACACATGCATACCCCCTGCCTCCCAAAGCTTCTTGTGTCCTGGGGAAGCAGTCTGGTCTGGCTGCTGACATGGCTCTTGAGAGGGAAGGTGACCAGAGAGACGGTGAGGGGAAAGTTGGGATGGAAGAACACTAAGAAGACGTGTATTCCTCTTGTGTTTTAGTCTCACACATTTCCTGACCCAAATGAGTGCTTGCTCATCCTTCCAGATTTCAGATTCCACTCAGCAAAGATGCAGAAAGATCAGGAATTGTAGAACTAGACAAAGATGTTTTATATGGAAATGAACCAAGTCAACCTTCCGTGGACACCTCCCTTGTAACTCTACATTCTCCTCTTGCCAAACTGCAGGTTCTCTGGGGCTTGACAAAGCACAGTGAGAGGGGGTCCACAAGGAAAATCTGTAACTGCCCCTGCTAAAACTCACACTGAGGTGCCTCTTCAGTTCTGCACTCAGTAAATTCCAGCTGTCATTCAATGACAATTGTGACATTCAAATTAAAATTCATTAAATGCATGCCACGGGAAACTCCGGAGACCAGAGATACAGGCACAGCTGAATGAGCTTTACTATCTTTCCCAACCTCATGGACTAGTTCACACTTTCTGCCCAGAGCACTGGTGAGAATGCCAAACATTCACATCTCTAATAGCTCCTGCTTTAGTGATGCAGAAATCACGCCTCTGCAAGCTGACAAGAGATGTTCATGTCCTCAAAACTGACTTGGGAAGGCTATGATAGACATATTAATGAAGTAAATCATGATACCTGATTTTATTTGTGTAACTGCAGGCCAAAAATATTTAGCACACAATGGTGCTTGCCAACGGCTGAGGTGCAAACTCTAGTAAAATGTCAAGGCAACTGAGTATGCCTGTCACAACAGTGAGTTTCTCTCACCAAATTCTCCCAGAAGGGAAAGACATCCTGCTGGGCAAGACCTCTCTTTACCTTCATCTCTATCATTGAGTACTCCTGCAGAGCTGCACCAATACCTGCTCTGAAGAACCATTTCTAGGCCCTTACTTGAATTTTCAGGAGGAAAAATACAGTAGTCTGTACTGGACACTGTATCTTGTTTTTACAGATTATTGTTCCTAAGCAATAAAAAGGGACACAGTTTATAAAACTACTCAGTAATTCTTAGTAACACATGAGCAAAGCTGCTTTTTTTCATCTACTCCAGCTATCACAGCTACAAAGGCTTCAGACTGCCCATGCCATGGGAAGTCCGTGATGCGTGGCACTTGTCATGACTGTTGTAGAGATGGCACAAACACTTGAAAAAGATTAACCCCTCCCCCCAAAGCCACCAAATCCCTATCTCCCTCAATTCCAGCTAAGTCACAGCAAATTCCCAGTTTTGTGACATTCCATGTTGGAGCAGGTTTGCTGACAGGACTTGTGACCCCATGCTGGAGCAGCCTGTGCTTGAAGGACTGCACCCCATGGAAAGGGACCCATGCTGGAGCAGTTTGTGAAGAACTGCAGCCCACATTGGAGAAGTTCATGGAGAACTGTCTCCCATAGGAGGGACCTCACACTGGAGCAGGGAAAGGACTTCCCTCCCCAAGGAGGAAGCAGGAGCAGAAACAACATGTGATGAAGTGACCATAACCCCCATTCCCCCTCTCCCTCTATTACTGACGTGGAAAAGATAGAGAATTGGGGACAAAGTTAAGCCTGGGAAGGAGGGAGGGGTGGAGGGAAGGTGTTTTTAAGGTTTGTTTTACTTCTCATTATCCAACTCTGATTTTTTTTTTTGTAATAAATTCAATTAATTTCCCTTAGTTAAGTCTGGTTTACCCATGAGAGTAATTGGTGAGTGATCTCTCCCTGTCCTGATCTCAACTCAAGAGCCTATGTTTCCTATCCCCTGTCCAGTTGTGGAGGGAAGTGATAGAGTGGCTTTGGTGGGCACCTGGCATCCAGCCAGGATCAACCCACCACAGTGCAGGAGCCTGGCCCATGTGGAAAAATGCAGAAGGAGGTAGGAATCACATGACATCTGTGCTCTTCCTCAGAGGTTGTTTCTTAAGTTGCAGTGTCAAAGAAGTGCTAAAAAAATGACTGTTTTCCCTTGGGAAGTTATGCTCCAGTGCTCCTTTCAGAACAGCAGAGCTTGCAGTGGTACTGGAAGGGATGCTACAGGATATGAAGAGGCACATGTATATTAAGAAAAGGCCATGGGAATCCTGAGATGTAAGCTCAAGAATGAGTGGAGGCACATGGAACGACTCATGCCCCTTCCTTTCTCGCATTTTCTTTTGAATATAACCATGTAAGAAAAAAATCATTGCAGTAAGAGTGACCTATAGAGAATATTGCCAAGGAATATGAAACACTACGCTGCATCTAACAGACTGTAACATTTAAAACATGTTTTGCAGATCCTGCAGTTACTAGATTCAGGTCCTCTTTTTAGCTCAATTTACATTTTGACTTTGAAGTATCTCTTGCCAGGTCTCAAAGAGTGTTTAAGTACACTTGTGTTACCTCTTTCAGCAGGAAACCCACAGGTAGTCTCTCTTGCTACAATACAAACAGATTAGCATATCATTTAAGTATACTTACATATTTTCATATCTGATAAGTGATATGTGATTTTGAGTGTGTTCCAGTTCTCTACTTTGATCCTGGCCAAATACCTACAGGCTCTTGACAAAAGGCATTTCAGTACTGTTTTGCCCACAAGTTCTAAATTCTCTGCTCAACTGTACCAGTGACACTCAGCTCAAATCAGCACAATTGCCATCAAGCAAAAACTGATTAACTGCATAGAAAAAAACTCAAAACATTTGAGACCATCAAGTTTTTATAGGTGCCTGAAAGAGCAAATAACTTGCCTTGGTTGAAATTCCCACAAGGTAGCGGTGAGTGTAGCACATATCTACACCTCAGCACTCGGTCACTTTTGAAAGTGCGCGTTCAGACCCATGCTGAAATCTTTCAGGTGACTGATGGGAAAGCAATGGATCACCTTCATTGTAGCACCTGAGATCCACTTCAAATGCTACAGAGATGAGAGATAGTGTGTGGGGTCTCATGCTATGGTGCAAATTAAACTCTATAAACTGTTAGAGTATGCATATCTGAATTAAAAAAGAGAAGAATGGAAACAACCGAATCGTCCTCACATCTACTCTGAAGTCTCTTTGAGACAGACCTGGTCTCATATGAACAAGCTTTAAGAAAAATCCTGAGTCCAAGACCAAACACCAAATTCCCAGGGAGGAATTATCCAGGTCAACAAAATCCAAACGTAGCCATCGATGCCATCATAGCTAACACAACTTAAGCACCAGGATAGCAAGTACCAGCTGATCCAACCTGGAAAGCCAGGCTAGCTGTTCTTAATAGTATCTTTTAAATAATCCTGATGCTAATTGCTGGTTCTGGGTTTTGTTGGGTTTTGGGGTTTTTTGGTTTTTTTGTTGGTTTTTGGGTTTTTTTAAGGCAAATCAAGAAAAACAACAGACTGTACTAAACAAAATTGCAGAAGTTTTATTATACTAAACTTCAAGAAAACACCCAACACACACTCAAAACACTAGGATTACACCCAGTGCAGAACTTATTTCAAATATAAAGATAAATTTTGCTAATGAGTGGTGGAAAGGCAGCACCTTTTCCTAAAAGACTTTCTTGATTCAAATTTTTTTTCCCTAAGGCAATAGAACATTCTCTATCAGATGTCAGAGGGCATCTCTTAATCCCACTGCTCTCAAAGACAGCTGGCAGGCAAAGGAAGTTTTGAAAATGTGGCCACAGAAATCATTAACTTCATCTGTTAATGCTGACTTCTCTTCACAATCCATTTTGCACATTGATAATTACATAGAATAAAGTTGAAATTTCTCCCTCGTGCTGTCTTAATGGTATTTTCTCTTTTGACTGTCTTAGACTCTAAGCTATTTGCAGTAGGAATTCCATTTTTCATATTCACCACAAATTCAGGCCTAGCCAAACTTAGGACACTTGGCTGTTATCACAATATATTTCTATAAGTAAGTCATTGTTTTCTCTTTTGTCTGCTGAAGGACTAACACATGAACTTCCTAGAATACCATCCTCTACATACCTACTTTTGAGTACTGAAAAGAAATGCCCTGATTTTCCCCATTAAGTCATGTGTGCCTGTAGGACATCAGCGTGGCCTTGGCAGCTCATATCTTAATAAATCTGTCTCATCTGAAAGCATCCATTTTAAGTTTTCCCTTCTCTTCACACACAAAAAAAACCCCAAAATACATTTCCAATCCTTAAATTGAAATCTTATGAGATTTTGAAGACCTTATTACCTAGAGCTGAACACAGCTTTGGGGAAAGCCTGAGGGATTCTAACATATTTCCAATGGCATTGAAGAGTTTGGGCAGTTTTTAGTTGCTTTCATTCCTTCTGATTTAACCGAGGTAAAAGTGGAATAAGCATCAAAGAAACACTGAGTGAAAAACTCAGAAGTGGACTGCAAAAGCTTACCAGAACTTGCCAGGAATATTTTGGTCTGCAAATCCACCCGGAAATGGATTGAAAAGTGGATTTCTCAAGAGGGTCTGAGACAAGCAAGTCTCCCTGACAGTATCTGCATCAGGTGATTAACAAGGAATAAAGATACCTGCTAGGCAATTTCTACCTGGTACTTCTCCAGGAGACTGGAGGCTGTTATTTGTCTGAAAACCAGCCGTAGTCCATTTAGATTTCAGAGTTTTCTTATAGCAACTAAAGAGAACATTTCTTATTTATGTTTTAAAACTGAAATTTCATTTCAAGTTAATTCATTTCAAGCAGAACCTTAGTACAATGGTAACTCAGTGCAATGGTTTAGATAAGATTAACTTATTAAATTATTTTTTTTCATAAAACTTGGCAGTAGCTGTGAAATTTCTCCTGGATGTATGCTGTAACATACACAAATATTCCTACTCCAGACTAGAAACAAGTAAGCTTATACTGATAGCAAGTGCACACAGTAGACAGTCTTCTGAAAAATTAAAAAGAACCGATGTTTTTTTGTTTCTATACAGACTTGCCTTTCAGCTAGAAAACCCTCTGTTGGAAGGTCTTAGGTAGCCCAAGAGAAGTATGTAATGTCCTTCTGTGAAGTTTACCTGCAGCTGCATAAATGTTTCTCCAGCTCTTCCTGTACCTGAGAGGGAAACTAGATCTGCTCATCAACAGCCACAGAGGGATGGGAAATAATATGGACCCATACACAAACCAGTCTTTCCAACACTGACAACTCATTCATGGGGTCAAACTGGTTAACAAATGAGTACTGACTTGGAAATGAATGTACAGACTCCTTTTTTTTTTTTTCTTTTTTTTTTTTCTTTCTTTTTAACTTCCCATTCACCTGAATAAATCCACCACTAAAACGTGGTAGTAATTGTGGCCTGGCCCACATAAACTCCATTTCAGGGTATGGGATTTCCAATGATTTAAAAATTAGGACTATCCCACAATTTACACAATGTTTGTTGCATTTGCTAAAAACGTGTGTTGTTCTTTCTAGCTGATATTGAAATGTTAAAAGGTATTTTAAAAATATTCTATTGCTCTCCCTGAATAAGATGCTGTCATAAGACACTGTTGTCACAGCCAAAGTAATTCTCATGTTTGAATGACTTGTTTAAACATTGTTTAAATTATATGGTATTTATTTTTTTCTATAAATGAGCAGAAGAATATGACTTTTAAATATAATTTGTTTTTGAAAAAGGAGAGCAACCCATTAATCATGCAACTACGCTTTTACCCTGAAATCATTCCTTTTATGCATTCTAGTTGCTTATCAACTAAAATCTCAATCAGACTCCTAATAATATAACCCAACATTTTTACTTCACTGTCATGTTTTGCATCCAATAACTTTCCAGTCCATATTCCTATCAGACTGGACGCCAGCTCAGCGCTGCTGTTTCCCCCTCAGCAAAACAGGAGGTACCTGGTGTTTCTCCCTCTACCCATTAGCGAAGTATAAGTGCATCCTCACCAGGCTATGGGGCACAGTTCCACTTTCAGAGAAAGTTGACAGAGCTGTGAAAACAGGACAGGCAGGACCTAACTCTGACAAACATGGCATGACAGGAATTACTCAAGAGTCAGTAAAAAAATAATGACTTCCATGGCTATATGTCTATGAAAGCTGGGTTTGCTTCACACCAACTGCTGGTGTCTGCTGATGCCAGATTTTTACAGTGCCTTTCTGCCAACTTGCTGAAAATAATATGCCTTTTTGTTTCTGAAAGTGGGAGATATGTTATGCTGCTGCATTTTATTCTCATGGGCAAAATACACACTACTTACATTTCCAAGCCATTACAGGCAGGTTGCCTGGCTTAGCCTGTGATAAGCAGAAGGCTAAGCAGACACCTCCTCTTTTGTTTTCATTTTCTAATATTGCTTTTACCACCTTGGAAGTGGCAAAAATAATATCACTCAAGACAAGAACAACAAGATTGAAGGGAAATACAGTTTAATTGACACAGATCTCATGCAAGTAAAGGGAAATCCATTTTTAAATCAAGAGAATCTGATTTCAGGCCAATTTGGAAACCACAGCAGATAAACGGTTGCCTTAAACTGGGCGAGTCAAATTCTTCATTTTGTTTTAAAGAAAAAAAAATATTGTATTGACTCAACTCTGAGCCCATACAGCATTGAGATGAATCCAAAACCATGATGCATTAGCAAGCAAATGATTATGATGTCACCACAAATGTTACGAAGTCACAATTTCCAAAACATGAAAGCAGAAAAACAGATTTACAGGAACAGTACAGGCTAAGTTAGGACTTTTTTCTTTTTTCTTATTTTTCCTCTCAAGGATAATAATTAAATCTATCCAATTTGCAATCATAATGCTTGTTTTCTATATTTCTTATTTGCATGGCATAAATGCTATATAAAATGGAATGATTACAGGTTTCAAAGTAACTTAATTGACTGAAATAATCCTGTGCATCTGTTTTTCATTTTCAATTTTGTTCATATCAGTAGTGTGCTATTTTCATTCACTCATACCTCTGGGATTCACCTTTCTGCTTCTACGTTTATAGTCCTGGTATAGTCATTTTATGGTAAAAGGGATGGGGTGGAGGAGAGGAACAAATAATAGGTGAAGCTGCAGCAAATGGCACAAGGATACAGTCCCTTCCTGGAAAGAGGATTTTGTGGCGAACCATTTCTCCCATAATGCATCCCACAGACCATATATCCACTAGAACAGCAGAGACAGGGAAGTGAAGAAGGAGGGAAAAAAAGCAAAGTTAACTACAACATTTCACTCCTAAAGGAGGGGAAAAAGAGCAGGTTGATCAGAACAGTACAGTTTGTTTTGTGGTTTTGTTGGGTTTCTTTTTTGTGTCTCACCAAAAGCTAAAATAAATAAATAAGTAAAAGCTGTGTCAGTCAGCTCAACAGTAGTTAGTAACAACAGTGGAAAAAGTTTAAAATCAACATTTTGGGTAAATGTCCAAAGCTAGTAAGTAAAGATCAAGTAATAACTGCACAGACCCATGGTATACACTGAATTTATGTTGAAAAAAACAACTTTTTTTTTTTTTTCCCCCCTCAGAAAAAAGACCAGACCCAGATAGTGATAATCTGGAATAAATCCTACCGTCAGCCAAGAAGTTTCTAGACTTTGTCCTGCAGCACTGAGTCTCTCTGCAGCGGTACTCAAGAGCTTCCAAAGGGAACTGCTCACCCAAGTAAAGGCCATATGGATAAATACCACCCTTAGGGGTTATGTAAAACTCTTGCTTCAGCAGTTGTACCTATGTCTTACCTCCAATTACCTATCTAGATGTATCTGTCTGTGCCTACATACCAGCTAGGAAGAACTGGAGAGCGTGACCTGAGTGGACTCTGTTTTGTACTGTGTAAGTACTCAAAATAAATGCTAAAACAGATGCTCCTCAGGACAAGTACCAACAATACTACGAGCATTTCTTATTCCTGATCCTGCCTTCAGCTTTTAGATGCAATACACCTAGCTATGTTTTCTGCTTAGCTTGGGTGGGGGTTTTTTGCCCCGTAAGTCTTACAAGAAAAAAAGGCCGGACAGATACTGTGACACAGTATGCACAGAAAAAAACCCCACCCTGTATTCTGTGTGAAGAGGAAAAAACTGCTTTCAAATGCTTTAAAAGACTATGTTGTTTCTCAGCTTTGAATCCTCATTTTTTCATGTTGGACCTACACAACCAGTTTTCTCCTCTTTTTCTTCCCCCTTTTTATCCTTCAAGAGCAATCCAAAACAAACCAAAGAAACAAACAAACAACTCATTTCTTGGTAAAACAAAATAAAGGTGAAATGTTCCATTTGGGAAAAGGAGGGTACGGGTATCAGGGGCATGGGACAGCAAAAGCATGCCTGAGGCAGTGGCAGAGTTTTCTTCACAGTGACAGTTTTGGGACCTTCTACACAAGTGCAGCAAACTGGTTATAATTATGCATCTTTAGCCAACCAAGTGCAGAAAGAAAATGAAAGCAGTGAACAGTCCTTATACAGGCAGTGTACATCGTTAGAGGGAAAAAAAGTAGGGGAGCTTCAGTAATGTGGCAGCACAGGCCAGAGCAGGGAAGCAAAGAACAACCCTTTCTGTTGACTTCCTGGGGAGCTGGATCAGAGCCTCCAAGCAGACCAGCTCCTCTGGCAGCTGACCTTCATTTTCAAAGATTTTCTTTTCTTTCTCTCTTTACTGGCTTTTGTCTTTGTACGAGCAAGACAAGGTCATTCGTCTTAAGCCAGGTTCATTGACCAGGGAAGTCAAAGGAAGTCTCTGTGTTAACTTCAATAGGTATTTGATCAGGGTCTTTGGACGTGGCAAACATTCTTAGAACCTTCCCAGCTGTGCACTTCGTCACCAAAGTGTGTCTAACTTTTTCTTGGTGCGGTTTTAATCATGTGAAAAGCAAATGCTTTCTCTGTCCTTTCATGGACAATAACATCAACAATGGTAATCATTTACTAAATGTCTGGAGAAAACGAAAAAAAGGCAAAATATTTAATCTGACAATAGAAGAAACTCTGGATTTTGACTAAGATACTATCTAAAGCGTGTTGAGTGTAGTTCAAATTTCTAATGGCACAGCAAATATTTCATTTAGAAAATACTTTACAGAAGAGTATTCCTTTTTCAGAAATTATTCTCTATGCTTAGACTCTGCCTAATAAGTCTTTACTTTTTAGAATTTTGTATTAAAATGTATAGTTTAAATTCATAAACATTGCAAATAATTCAGAGAGGGACTTGCTAATTTCAGAAGAGGTCGTGTGATTAAGCCTTTGGTAGTTCTTAAGTCGTGGAATCAACTCCCAAAATCCATTTCACTGCCCTTTACAGGATGCAGCTTGGCTATTAGCAGAAGTTCTCCCTCAGGTTAGCTAACCTCTTCAACAGAAATTAAGTAGGGCACTTTTTAATAAATTCCTGTATATGCCATCCAGAAGTCTCCTTGTCAAACACAACTGCTAGATTTTGATGGCAGAATCTGAGTCATAGTGTATTCCCTCCTTTCCTGGTCTACCTGGCACTCAGATGCAATTCTCAGTTATGTTATAAAATGAGAATCACTTACAAAGCTTTCCCTTCATCCCCTGTAAAATGTGACTTCTTCCTTACCTGTTTCTCTATAGCAAGCACCCCCACCTGCTTTTCACAATCTTTCCAGGGACCAAGATCTCTCACAGACTATTCAGAGCAAAGTCCTATTTATTTCTAGGGAGATTACATACAAATTATATGCATTTCTTTTAGTTACAGCTTTTTCCTCTTCTCTGCAATTCTACCTGTCATTTAAAAAAAAAAAAAAAAAAAGACTCAAACTGCAAAATTCATACCTAGGTCTTGACCACATGAAACCTGTCAGTAAAACCTGGGACTTCAGTTAAATCTATCGTGAAGAAAGAAATCATTCCTGAAATTCAGATCTATCTCTGGATTTGGACAAATTCTGGAAGGGCTAGGATTTGCTGTTTCAGCCTGTACCTCTTCTTCCCTCAAACAGCTCAGAGACTCAGACTCAAACACACCACTCATTCAGGAATTCCAGTGGATCCCACACACTTTCACAACCACAGAAGCCAAGGATACTCTGGTCAGAAAGAGCTAACTGTATTCATTAAACTCAGCCATAATTAAGAACAAGTTTCCTATTACTCTGCAATCCCACACTGATACATTCACCAACATTACATCCCAAATACGTTCTTGTAGCTGCAGCACACAATAGTGAGAAACTGCTCCAATTCAAGATGTCATTTCTCAGTACTTTTTCTCTTTCTCCTTCAGGTGCCCCTACAAATTGTAGAAGCAGATCTTGCGCTTCACACTGTGCTACAAAATTGCAGCCCTACCGTTCTCCTTGTAGCCCATTCCCAAGATGACCTCTGGTGCTCTGTAGTAACGTGTCACCACATATGGAGTCATCATGAAGCTAGTGCCTGCAGTCCTGGCCAGTCCAAAATCCAAAATCTTCAACGTGCAGTCAGATTTTACTACAATATTACTTGGTTTTAAATCCTGCAAGAGACAATGAAAAGACAACACATGACCGCCATTTATAAAGCCAGGCTCAGCTGTGACACAGCTTGATCCTTTAGGTCGCCCTTCAAATATTCTTTTACTCTTCTGACACAGTTACTATCAGAAATACCTGTAAATACACAGCAAAACCTTGCTACTATTTTCTGTAGCAAACTGTTCTGGAAGTTGTTCTAACTTGGCATATTGTAGGGCTTTACCTGGATAGCAGGAGGCTACTGGTGATAAATTAATTGCATTTAGCAGTTCAAGAAACTAGGATTAATATCACAGTACTGTTTGGATTGTTGTTTTTTTTAATGGTGGGAGCCTAATAGAAACTTTCCAACTGTACCTGTGGAGATACCCTAATGTTTCATTTGTAACAATTTAACTCAGCCTTTGCTGGATGACTATCTGAAAGCCAAATCTATCATCCCTTGCTAAACACACAGCATGTCAAGAAATGAGACCTTTGTGTATGGTAAAGCAGCATCCACTTTGTAACCCGTTTTATCAGTCCTTTTTTCTAGCTCTCACAGTGGAAGGGAAACTTTTGATGATTTTCTTTTTTTTTTTTTTAAATCTGGAAATCCCGAAAAGCACATTTCAATAAAGAAGTTAACTCAGGGTATTTTCAATCCATTCAGAATTCCCTCCTGCTCACAGTCACATGAACTGTTCTCCTCTGCTGTCAACAATCACACACAGAGCTGCCTCTGGCATCCACAGCCAGGTTCCACATCCTTACCAGGCACAGCACTCTGATGTGGAGAGGCAAAATGAGAGCATGCATTTAACATAGACTGAGCAGTCTTTTAATTTGCTTTATTACAATGATGGCAAACGTGAATTTTGTATGCACAGACCTCTCTGGATCCTGACCAGGGAATACTTGGAGCAGACTACAATGTCATCTCAAAGTCTGAATGTCATGCATGGAAGATATAGCCAGCTGCATGATCAGGAAAAATAACATTTATCTACACATTTCAGAGACCATAAAGACTTTGATGATTTCCAATGCTTATTATTTGGTTATTATTTATTTTTAATAAACACATTTAACCTAACACAAGCATGGAGCTACTCTGCAAAGGGCATAACAAGAGGATCTTAAGCTTATAGTTTTTGTACTGGGAGGCAGGGCTTTGATCCACAACACACAAGAGAGTCAAGTGGTGTTTAAAATCTTCATGATTATTTCACATGCTGCCTTAAGTTTTAAACCAAACTGTCCCTTACCCTGTGAATAATTCCTGCAGAGTGAAGATGCTTGATACCACAGAGCATTTGGTACAGTAGATAAGACATTCGCTCATGGTCTAGCTCCATCTGAATGACCTGGCACAGATTGGCATCCATTAATTCCATTACCAGGTAACTGAATGGAAAAGCAAAGTCATAGGGTTATTATCAGTGTTCAAGAGGAACCAGAGCATTATCTCAAATAAGTATTTCAAATAATATCTCAAATTCATTTTATTTGTGATGACTGGGTGTAACACAGCTGGAGACTGGGCCCGCTCACAAGGGTACCATGGTGGTGTTTGTATCTCACTGCAGAGACACTACACTTTTAGTATCCCAGCAAAACTGGTGGATTATTGGCCCTTCCTTGGTGCATTCCCCATGTCAGAGACTATAACCTACATGGGCGATCAGGCAGCACAACATGGAAATGTGCAGAAAACAAAAGCGCCACAAGCACCAAAGGACGCAACTGCTTGGCCTTTGACCGTTGCAAGGAATGGCTACCAAAGCACATGTAGGAATCTGAGAGAAATAGAGATGTCTGAGAGGGTGAAATATGCATCCCCATGCAAAATGCCTCCAGAAATCCTCCTAAGACTGCATGACTTCACAAAATTCTCATTACAATTAATAGGTTACTGCTGGTATCAGACTACAGAATGGCACACATTTCCATATAATGTATATAGAATACGGGAAAAACAGAAAGATAAAAGGAGAACAACTATATAAAACACACTGTTTAAAATTCCATTAACAGTGGGTTTGTACTGTGCACAGTAGTGGTTGTGCAATAGTGCAAGATTCCAACAGAGATGCCAGTTGCCTTCTACACCTCGCATGGTTCCCCAGGCAAGTAATTTTACTCAGTCAAAGGTCATACCAAAACAAATATGAAAGCCATTATTTGTCACTTCATAAGTGTCAAAAGATGACTCAATAGGGGAATGCAGAATGTGTGTCTACCCACTAGACTCACACAGTCTTGTCTGGAGGTGCTTATAACCTTTGTGTTTTGCTGAGTTATTACATTCAAGGTACAGTATTATGCCCCTAAAGCTTTAGCTTAATTACTGCCTTTGTTACTTACACATCCTGGAACTCCTCCAGAGATTTCTGTGGTGTGAAGACATTTAATAAACTGATAATCTGAAAAGCAAAGTAAGACAAAAGAATGAAGGGAAGTGATACACATAATCAGTTGAACCCATTTTGAAATGTGTTAAAGGATAAACTGTTTTTCACTGCTCAACTTATATTAACACATCTCTCTTTATGGATCAGTAAAAATTTGGCAACATTCAAAATAAAATACCACAGATCTCTAAGATTTCTTCAAGGTGCGCTTGAAACAGTCTGAAAGAAGGATAACCAGTGATAAGCTAAAATGCTAAGGGTCCTTTGAACTTCGAAGTTACAGGTTCAAAGATCAACTTCAGCTCAATCTAGCATAGCAGTCCTTGTGCTACAGCCAGAAATTTCTTATTTATGAGGAATGCCAACCTGAGGGAACAAATAATCAAGGACCATCTTATTAAACAGTAGTCCTTCCTTCTCTCTGACATGGTCTCAATTCCTTTCAGGTCACATACACACACACTGGTTGACACAAATTCTACCATCAGAGGTACCACTTTTTAGTAGAAGCACTTTAAAAGAGTAGACAAATCCTGAGCAAAGGCATCTTGCATGCTGCAACTCCTTTTTAACCTTTTTTTTCTTTTTTTTCATTCTGTTTGGGTTTCTGTGTTTCGATTTTAAATGGACTGGGCTGTTGTAAGGCACTGGTAAGAATGTGTGAAACAGCACAGAGGAAAAATGTGACCTCACAGATCTGAACTTCCCAAGGAACTTTCCTTCTGTGCAGGTAACAGAGGTAGCTAATACCGGCACAGCTGCCAGGAAGACATCTGAATGTCTCCCTCTCCACCTCTATCACCCATCTAGGTTTTCTAACAAAAAGGGTTCAATATTCCTTCTCTTTACTCCACATACTCTGACTGAATCTTACCTCTCCTTCCTTTGCACTTCTCTATAGAGACAGATCGAAACTCTCACCCAACCAATGTGGTGCTGTTGGCAGCTCTCACACAGCACGTTTAAAATTATGTATTTGAAATTACTGATGCTCCTGTTGCCCTCTGCTCTTTCTAGTCCATTAAAAAAGTGAAGTGAGAATGCATCATTCTCCTGACTACAAGGAGAACTCCTCACTTATTTCCTGCATTTTTAGATCCCCATGAATCGGTCTGGTTGAGCGTAGCTTCCATCAAGTCAATAGGGAAGAGACGGATACATTCCTGATCAACACAGTGGGAACGTAAGGATAAATTAACACCCAGAAGTGGGGCAGAGGACATTAGAGTGACAAGTCCTGCTGTTTGCCATTTTAGAGTCAGTCCTTTTTCTTTTCATGTGAATTTGGGATAGAGAAAAAAAGTGTAAAATCTGGCCTTAACTTCACACTTTTCAAGCTCATTTTTCTTTGTATAAGGAGAAGGAGTCATTGCAGGATCTGAGGCAAGGGCAAACATTGCAACTTGAAAAACTCACTCCTAATGAAAAGGAATGGGCACACAGATTTGGCAGCAGGCCATAGGAGAACCTGAGGAACTGGAGGAAAATTAAATCCTTGGGAGATCCCTTGACAATGCAATGTGGCAATCCTATTATTTCACTACAAAAAAAGCAAGTTTCTACAATCAGGCAGATAGTTCTAACAGATAATGGTTACAATTAACACATAGCCCTGGAATAACATTCTTTCTGCAATGCAGGAATATTTTCATTCATTATGTATAATAAATGTTATACAATAGGTAGTGAGTGCAAGAAGCAAGGAAGTCTAGAAGCTGCTTGTGCTGTTTTTTTCAACAAGAACACTGAGATTAGAAGGAACAGCACAATGTGCTGAGGTTTCAGAGTTCCTGGCTTCACAACACTAGCTTACACACAGATATGTGCTTTTGGTTCTTAATTTTCTTTGGCAGTTTTGTACAACCTATACAGAGCATTTATATGAGCTGGTTTCACATGAAGTCCAGAACGAGGAGTGTGCATGAACAGTCCAAGGCACAAGACACTGCTTTTCAGTCACAAAGACACAAGAGGATGGAGCCAAGATTCCAACAACCACTTATGTATTTCCGGGTAAGGAGCTGACAAGAACCCATTCTGCTCTCTCCCCTTCTACTATCCTAACCCTGCCAGGACACCCACATTTGGCATAGCCTTTAAATAAGCACATGGAACATCCTCACTCTCTTGTGTGGGTGGATGGTACCAGACTGACTGTAGCCCTCTAGCATTATTTACTTTTCAGTTCTTCTGTTCTAGAAAGGAACCTAACAAAACAACTTTCTTCCTAACAAACCAATGTACACATCAGTTCTCCAGCCACCTAGTGAAAACTTACATTTTTATGATTCACACACTTCATGAGGACCAGCTCCCTGTAAGCTCGCTTGGCGTGAGTTTGGTTCTGAAATGGTCTGCTGAGCTTCTTAATGGCCACGTTTCTGTCAAGGACGGCATCATATGCAGCACTGCAGTAACGACAAACACAGGGGTTACGCATCTTAGAGGGTATCCAACACTTCTCATGGCAAATTCCGGAGCCTCAAGTCTATCATTTCCTTCTTTTTTTTTCCACTGAGAAAGTTACTGGGATAAAGGGAGAGCGTTTTTCATAAGAAAAAATAAGACATCAGAAGGAGACGTAGCCCCTCATTTGCAGAAGACAGCATGCACCACTGCTTCTGAACTCCAGGTCCACAGGAAATAAATATTTATTTTTAAGGGGTGGGAGAAAAAAAATAAGTAACTTCAAATAAAAACACTATAAAAACTGGATGTGACAAAAAGTTATTTCATAAAGCAACTCTCTGTGCACTGGGTACAGTGGAGAGGCTTTTGTTTTTCCCATCATGATTAAGGACACCAAGCGGCTCAATGAGCAATTGCCCAATTATCTAGAGTCAAGTTATTTAATCATTCTCTGTGACCATATGATCCAATTCTAATAACATATCTAGAAACACAACCACTTCACAATTTTATTTTACCATTTCCTGATAATGAAAAAGATAATTCTATATACACAGTTACAAATTTTGAAAACATGAAAAAATACAGGCTGTGGTTTGCAAACTGGGCTTTTAAAGCTGGGGTCCTAAAATTCTGCTTAAGTTTATAAATGTTTTGTGCAAGCTTCAGTTAATTTTATAGTCGTTACTGCCTCTGAATTTGAACAACTTATTTCGCTGGTCTGAATCTGACTACATAAATTCTGACTTCTAAATTCCACAAAGCACACTAAGTCTTAGAAACCTTCCCAAATGGACAGTGTCTAAGACCCTCTTCCTGATTTTTTCCTTTTACCAAGAACGTAACACAAGTTTTCTGCTAATCCATGAAAAGCAACAGTGTATTTCCCAAGAGATAAATTAACCAAACCACTAGTTGTCCTTTTAAAGGTGCTTTTTAAAGCACCAATGTAAATATTCAAAATGCTGTAATGCTTTTCCATATTAACTCTTGCTCACAGTAGACATTCACTGACAGAGTCTTACTGACCAAGTACAGGGCAGAAAGCATGCAAGCATCAGAAGCTTAGTCACAAAACCAACCAAAAGACACAAGTGTTCCAAATAAGTAAAAAAAAAAAAGTGTCGGCAATATATGTCTCGGAAACCACACAAGAGGAGACGAATCAGAAATATTTCAATTACACTGCTTTGCATAAATAACACACCAAATACATCCCACAAACAAGAATAATTGTTTGCTAAGGGTGATGAAGAGTTTTGCAAAGATTACTTTTAGGTTTCATTTAGGTAGACTTTACACTGAGGAGCCATGAAGATGATTAGGGACTGCGCCATCTACATCATACAAGGAGCAGCTGAGCAAGCTGGAATTGTTTAGCCTGGAGAAGGCTTAAGGTGAATCTTATCGCTATTCCTAAGTATCTGCTGGGAGTGGCAAAGAAGATAGAGCCAGACTCTTCCAGGGGTCCTGAGCAACCTGCTATAGTTGAATCTGCTTTGAACAGGTGAGCTGGACCAGGGGCTCTCCAACACCATCCATTCTGTCATTTGGTAACAATTCTTTATTCTCCAATTCCATAATAAGGCATATAACTTTTATGACCCAGCTAATATCATGCTAGGCACACGCATAAACAAAGTTGAACTAGTGCACTCATTAGTTAAACCACATAAGGAGCAGCCTAGGCAATAAGGCTATGAAAGATCCAGCCTGACTTGACTTCCCTCTCTCCACAGAATTTCACTCAAGTAACCCTTGTGGTAGGAGGATCATGATCTGCGATTTACAGCCTAGCAGTGTGTAGCAGAAAGCAAATGTCCTGTGATGAGACTCGTGTCTCTCATTCTGATTTAGTTCAACCACAACATGGCATCACATAAGGGCCGCAACTAAAACACCCCTGAATTCCATTAAGAAAGTAATGAACAAATACAATGCAAAGCCAAAGGATGTGAAAAAGATGATCTTCCAACAGTTAAATATTTAGTCTCTATTGTTCATGCATGTATATTGCAAATACATTTGAGCAGACCAATCTCTCAGCTAATCCATATTACTTGATCACCACATTCCTTTCAAGATGAAAAGCCTACATGAGACTCATCCGAGCTATTTTAAAGAGTATTTTAAATAGTTTTAAGAATCTTTTCTGATATTTTAATCGCATTAGTTACATTAGAAAATTACTGAGTAGGAGTTAGAAAACATTGAAAATTTCTCTGGGGTAACATTTTCTTCAGTTTCTGATCACTGTTTGGTTTTCAGAATTTTCTCTCTCTGTCAAATCAGAAAACCAAAAAAGCCACCTTTGGCTTTAATGATCGATTCCCAGTCCTTTACATATCACAGAGGAACTAAAGTAATCCTTTGTAGAGGGATATTTACTTTGGGACACAAGGATCCTGACTGCAGTTCTATCACTGTCTTCTATCAAATGGAAGGTGTCCAACCACTTGAAAAAGTCAATACACAAATTCATTCCACTGGGTAAATTAATAGTCCCGATGTGTTTTTTTCTATTCACCAGAGAGAAGCTTTTGTTTCCAGGCAGCCAACTCTGCATTTTGCTACGATAAAATACAAATACCACATCCAGGCCCTCTCTCTGGTGCTTGCCTTGGAACACCAATGTTAATATTAATGATAAGCCTTCTTAAGACAAACTTCAATGACTGGCAGAACAGGTGATTCAAGGGAGCAGGAATAAGAGGAAGAAAGCAATGAATGTCTGCGAACTCAGACGAAAAGGCTGAGTGTGAAAGTCAATCTCAAGGTCTCAAATAAGAGGCTGGACTTGCATTTAAAAGCCTTCACTTGTTTCTCTGGAAACTTTATCATAACCCCTCTTGCTCAACTATGAATTTATTTTTTAATTTATGTAGTTTTCTGTTTTTATGATGAAATCACCCCTGGTCTTATAATAAAATGATAGCTTTGCTGCAACATGAGCTCAGAAAAATCCTCAAAGTTTACTACCGTGTCTCTGGCAGCTGTACAGACAGAAAATGTAGTAAAGAAATTCAGTCCCTATGAATTCCCTTTACAGTTAGTTTGACAAGGTAAACGTTAGTGTTCAAAATGCCTTTAAAAACTGTAAATAATTTGAAACAAACCTATTTAGCAGAGAGAAAAATTTTAGCCAGACGTGAATATACATTCTTGACTACCAAGAGATATATGTAATTACAGCTATTTAACAAGACTCTTTACTGACTTCAGCAGGAAAAAAAGTGAAACTCCTAGTCATATTTACACAAAACGAGGTCATCATTTACCACCAATATTCTATACAAGTTCAGACATGTAACAATCAATGAGCAATGTTTTGTTGTCATACACTTGAGGGACCAGGCATTCATTTTTATACCTATTTCAAAAAGCAAAGAGAAACATTCTAGTTTCCTGTCCAAGCTTTTATTTCAATAGGCACTCACCAAGTAAATACTTTAAATTATTCTTTCCATATAGGAATAACTCTTTTCATAAACAGTGAAACTGAACATTTATGAATTTCATTATATTCTACCCCAGAATACACTGTCAAACCCACAGAAAAAGTGTATTTTTTTAAATTCACTATTAGAGATAGGATTTTATACAATTTTTGATAGTCTTTGCTTTCAAGATTCTTTGGCTGGGGCACACACATCCTTTTCAAGGTGCTTACCCTATTTTAAGCCACTACTTCATTAAAGTGCTATTATTAGATCTCAGATGACAGAAGCCCAGAACAGGAAGAGAAGCTTCCAACCTCCAGTATTCCAGGGCAGGTTGTGAAACAGAGACTCTGGACAATCTCAGCAAACAATTTTTTATATTAAGGAAGTCTATTCACTGAATATTGTAGAAATCTAAGGGACACTAAACACTACCCTTACCCATTACTACATATACATATTGTGACAAATATAGTAATAAAATCTTTCTGAAAAGCTACTTAACATTACACCTACTTTTTAAAGTGACAAAGTTCAGTCATCTTTGCCTCCCTCCAGAAAGACTCCGGCTGCGTTTCTGTTTATTGCAAATCACTGCTATTTATATCTGCATTGCTTGATCCTTCTAAGTAAGGTAGTTTTGCCACTGACATTTGCATTTGGTCTCATTTCCTTCATCCCAGCACAGCAAGTAGGCAGAGAGATGAAACTGATCTTGTTAAACAAAGCACTTGAAATCTGTGCACTTGAAATATCCTGGTTATTTAGTGCTGAGATCTCCATCAGTGCAGAGAATTGGTAACCTTGAAAATCACATTTAACAAGAATACTGATGATAGTTCATCCTCAACAACCACCACCAACACATGGAGCGGGTCACACTGTATACACATGCTCAGATACACATCCAAGAGTATATACACATATAGATAAAAAGAAAAGCATAGATGGATGTATGTATAAATCCTTTTCACAGGAATTTCTCTGTCTTCAAAGCCCTTGGTTTCAGATAACTATCACTATTGCTTGGGTTGGAGTCATTTTTAGGAACAACAAAAGCCAGATCTTTTTCCTATATTGAGCACAATTTTTGTAAATGGGGTTTATGAAAGTTTAACTATAAAATATTTCAAGTACTTTACCTTCTCTCTATTTAAGGTCCCATTTTGGGCAAGTTAGTCAAACAAAAAAGAAAGTTATTATGCTTTAAGCAAACTTCCATAAGTGTATTCTGATAGGTGTTTTTAGATGGGTTTTGTTACTTTGCATTTTATGTTCACCTCACCTATCAGTCCAAAGTCGAGAATGAAATTAGACTTTCTCATTCTTATCTTTTTGTAATCCTTTGACATGTAACTTCCGAGTTTCTAAAGGCAGACATTCATATAAACAGGGCATATTCCTCTCTTCAATAATTACTTTTAAACAGGAAAAAAAACATTTTTAGAGTGAAAACCTCACTGCAGAAAGTATCCTTAAATGTAGTGAACGTTTTCCATGAAAATGGTATAAAAGAAAAGATACATGCACCAGCGTGCAGAGACGTTTGCCCCAAGCAGTACAAGTCAAAGGACAGTGCAACAAACAAGAGCCTTTCAATGTCCTTATGAGGTTTGGAATTAAGTCTGTGTCCTGAAAATCCAAAAAATAACCAATATAACCCTACTGAAGAGTTGCAGACCTATTGCCAGAAACAGCAACTCTATACTCTGGATCAGGTCTACTTCTCCTCAAAATGCAGAGAAATGGAGTGGCCCCTGAGACAATATTCAGAGCTGAGGCTTAAGGAGACCAGTACAGCTTCGTAATGGATGACTGCTGCACTTCTCTTGTTTCCATATGTGGTTCCAGCTATTTGTTTTGTGTTTCCATCAGCACACAGTTTCTTGCAATCAGCTGGGAACAGCTGGATTAGGAAATACAATCAAGCTGTCTCCCTAACTGCAACACAATTCACCTTTTTTTTTTTACTATCACCATGGATGTTTCACAGAATAAATAGATCAGTCAGCAAGACCTTCCATGAGCTTCCTCATCACTGCAAAAATTACTGATTGGGCTCAAAACATTCCTTCCAGCACTGCATGGGGGAGCAGAGACTGCACATAGTGAAGGGCACAAGGGAGTCACACAGAGGTGTCCTGACACAGCAAACACCTTGCCAGAAAGGTGCTCCAACCGGTGCCCTTTGGAGCCCCTTCGCATGGCAACAGGACATAAAACCTAAGCAGCAAATCCAAAAAGAAAGATCAAACTAAGCTATCACCTCAGTGTGTTTTAAATAGAAGCAGGTCCCCACTTTGGGATTTTTGGGAAATTTTTGCCAAAGAAAGGCAACTCATTGCCTATTATTCCACATGTGATCTCTCATCCTGTGTTGGAATGAAGTAACATGAAGAAGTGCCTGAATTGCTTGGGATTATCATCTTAGCCCCTGAATGAAAATTCAGCATTGCTGTCAAGGTCAATAGTGAATTCTGCAGCACTTAAACTTCAAAGGCGTACTGGAGGATTTTAAGACAAAGTCTTAAAGGATTTAAGACAAAAGTTCAAAATGGCTCTATTTTTACATTTCAGCATGTTATCAGGAAAGACAGCTTTCTTTTAAAAGAAAACATTTTGGGAATCAGGCCCATTGTTCAGTGTGCACACACTTTCATGTATTTAATTAACCAGTGGCAGGCAAAATCCAGTTAAAAACAGAGAAGACATGTCATGCTCCCTGCTTGCACAATACTCTTTATTTAGTGTACTTTACTAGAAAATGTTTGTTCTCAAATGCTGTGTAGAAGACTTATGGTTCTAACACTGAAATAAATCAATCTGAAAATGGAGCTTATTGTCTAATTCTTATTATGGATTTCAAATTTAGGTGTTAAATATTTTCAAATAGAGAAAAGTATTTTTGATTTGAAAATGCCCAAGTATCATGTATCATTTCATTATAGTGCCATTGAAATTATTACTATGGTTTTGTAATACAGGTTTATTCACTTCACTACAACATCCTTATTTTATTTCCCACCTTGCAAAACACAGCTCCTTAAAGGCCCTGATTAAATGAAAATACATTTCTGTTGTGCTACATTTTGTCAGAAGTTATACTAAAGCTATCTGGTTACCCATACATTAAACAAGAAAAGGTGATATGAAGACCTCTGCGTACATTTCTGTCTGAAAACCTATGGAAACTAAAAAAGCAGTAAGAACTGCTCACATAACCAGTTATAACTGTGGTTAATGAAAAGGGAGTCCAGCAGACAAGCCCTTGCCACAGTTAGAAGAAACTTCTTCAATAGGAATATTTCACCAGTCAGATCCGTGACTGGTAAATAATAATACTGGTAAATTAATATATGCCTATATATTTATGCTCTTAAAGGACTTGTTCAGATATGCACATGCACTCATAGAATCATAGAATGGTTTGGGTTGGAAGGGATCTTAAAGACCATCCAGTTCTAAAACCCCTGCTGTCTAACACCTTCCACTAGACCAGGTTGCTCACGGCTCCATCCAACCTGGTGGTCTGAAGGAAGTTGTTTGAGCCATAAGACAATATAAAAGAAGTATCACGGATAAAAAAAGGCTGGAACACTTATTTTTAGGGACCATATTTACAATAAAAGTTAGTTGAGTTACCTTTCTAATTACATGAGGTGCTGATGCCCTAACAAGAACCATTGTGGAATCCAGAAGTTCTGTATACTGATGCAAGATAAAAACTCTTCCCATAGCATTCTCACTCACAAAGACACTGCAGGGATACAGTAGGAAAGGCAATGTGGAAACAGCTACAACAGTTCACACATCGCCTGGCACACCACTCGTAATGGGTGCCATTTCAGTGTGCCTGGAGATTAAAATATTCATGAGGATCCTGAATTTGAAGCATGTTGACATGCTTCTCATCTACATACGCTCTAATTCTTCATCCTTGGCTCTCAAAGCAACTCTGCTGTACAATACTTTTCTGAACAGAACTGTAAAACCAGTACTTTCTGCTTCTGCATGTCTCTCATCACTAACTCACTGTACAGTCTGCTAGCTGACAGTAGCTTTTGTTAACTGCCAGCCAAGGAAATTCAACCTGGTGGGTGAAAGGAGCCAATTTTTT
Organism: Oxyruncus cristatus; assembly: GCA_013399855.1. NCBI lineage: Eukaryota > Metazoa > Chordata > Aves > Passeriformes > Cotingidae > Oxyruncus > Oxyruncus cristatus. The sequence continues at coordinate 680,439 of VXAY01001694.1, forward strand.
TATTCATTCGGCTTTAAAAGGGCTCTAGACCAATATGCTTTCTCTTACACATGACACATGTAAGAGATGACTGTCTCATGGTTCCCAAAGTATGCTACACTACTCACTCTTTTTTATGCTCAAGGACTTACTGAAGACAGAGTAAGGTAAAAAAACTGAGAAATGGATCAGAGTGGGAGGTGCCTCTCAATATTCAGTGACAGAAAATACATGGGTAAAAGAAGTTTAAGCATGATTTGTAGTTACACCATATTGAGTAGATGTTTGCTCAACATCTGGAGAATAGATATAAACCACTGAATCTGGCCAAGATATTCTTACAGTCAGTGCTCTGAACTGTCAGCAGGGTATATAAATTTTGAACAAATTTTCAAGTCTGTGAAGCACTAAAACCAGAAAAAGTCCAGTTTCCTCATTTAACAGCAATTTATGAGACCAGGGAAATAGTCACAAGATCAGAGTCCATGCACCTGGCAGAATCTGAGTACCTAGCACATTCAAACTGTCAGTCACATGATAAATCTGCTATTTTTGGATCTACAAACTGGAATAGAAACCAGCTACTATCTTCCATTACCACCTCAAAACTATAATTTAAAAGACTTGCTGTCTTGCCTGACAAACAGAACAAAAGCTGTCACTTTGGTGAATAAGAAACATTATTCCACAACCTTTTTTGCTTCATTTCTCAACTGATTAAAAATCAAAATTCAACCAAGGAATAGAAGTATACTGTCAGCAAGCCTTCACCTACAATTGATAATCACAAAAGGGGGGAAAAAAAGTAAAAAAGTTAACCCTAAAGGGCTACTCAAATTCTGGTTCCCAAAACTAATCCTGCAATCTGTGCAAGGCCATTCTAAGCAGACAGAAACAGAAGAGCAGAGATGCCAAAACATCACTAGATGCTATTCTGGGAGGAAGAAAGTCAGTGCTGCCACATGCGTTGCCTCCACCCTCCCAGCCAAAGGGAGCCCACAGCCTGCCCCTATGCTGGCAGTAACTCACCTGACCGAGGTTACTCTAACTCACTGAGCACTCTGGTCCAGCTGGGCCCTTTGGGAGGGGCAGGAGCAAGCGGCACTGGGTGTGTTTTGGTGTGGTCGTGGTGGCAGCTGGTGGGAGGGGGGGGGGGGGGGGGGAGGGGGTGTGTGCCAAATTAAGGACTCGTGGTTGGGCATAGGTGCCCGCGGTGCCCATCTCTGTGCCGTGGGTGGTTGGTGGTGTAGCTGTGGGTGGTGGAGTGTTGGCTGTCAGGGAAAAGCAGCGTCGTCACCCTTTACAGTGCCTCCGGCCATACCAGCCTGAGAACACCTGATCCTGTCTGATCTTGGAAGCTAAGCAGGGTCGGGCTCGGTGAGTACTTGGCTGGGAGACCGCCTGGGAATACCGGGTGCTGTAGGCTTTTGCTCCATCTGGCATGGGAGCATCACTTCTTTAGCCGTCAGGGCCTTTCGGGAGGGCCGGGAGCAAGTAGCACAGGGTGTGTTTTGGTGTGGGTGATGATGGCGGGTTTGGGGGGTGTGTGTGGGTCAAAGTCGGGCACCGGGGATGTGTGTTTGGGCCCATCGTCCCTGTCCCCCTGCTGTGGTTGAGCAGTGGTGTTTCAGGAGGGCAGAGTGTGGCATCTGCCAGGGAAGAGCGGTGTTGTTGGGTTTGGAGGTGCCTACAGCCATATCACCCTGAGAACGCCCAATCCCGTCTGATCTCGGAAGCTAAGCTGGGTCAGGCCCAGTTAGTACTTGGATGGGAGACCACCTGGGAATACTGGGAGCTGTAGGCTTTTTGCCCCACAGGGAAGTGTCGCATCTTTCGGGAGGGCCAGGAGTGAGCGGCGCTGTGTGTGCCTACAGCCTCTCATACTGAGGGACATCCCTGACACAGCTAAGATGCCAGCAGATGGTAAAACTGATGGTTCGTAAGGACACAAAATGTTTTACCTGCTGCATAATAACACAAAATGTCCCTATTCTACAGGAATAAGATTAAAAATTCCTTGGGTTTTTAAGTTGCCTTGCTTTACCAGAAATTTCAAGATGTACATGTGTTGACATAAAGTTAAAACGTAATTTTTGTTTGAATCAGAAATTCTACCCCCTTCTGTGCGTCACGGTGAATTAGTGACCCCAGAGCTAAAAAGCTTATTTCCTATTTGTAAATGGGCACCGATCGATTTCAGATGAAAATGTGTAACACCATGAATCCAGAAAAGAATGAAGGGGAAAAAAAATAATAAAAAAACCCCCAAACCAAAACCCAAACACCTCCATGTCCTGTTTGCTACTTGCAAAGGGACTCCTGTCTTTCAGTCTTCTGCCTTTCTGCTTCCCTTCCTAACTGTCTCTTTCTTTGCCCATTCTTTCCCATTCTGGTGAGTTTTCCCACTCATGTCACGCCAAACATTGTTCACAAACTTCACCCAGACTTCACACAGAATTTCTTGCTTCACATTGTTTATTTTGCACAACTATTTTTTTGGCTGTCACTGTTTTTTATGATAGTCTAGGGCCAGGTCTTGGGACAAGGGACAATATTTTGCTTTCTGTAAGGCACTCTGAAAATCTGTAGACTTACACTAGTATCAGAGATTAAATATCAACAGCACATACTGACAAAGAAAATCGAATTATCTGAGCTGCTATCCTTCCAGGCTGGCTCTATTTTTCCTATTTCTAGTTCCATTGCTTTTTTGTTTTGATACTTGCCCTTTTATTTAGATGCTCTGTCCTATAGCCCTACCTTCCTGATTCCATCTGGTCACAGCCATTCTCCTGTCACAGGAGAAATCCTGTCTTCCTATGAGGGAACAGAAGTGTTTTGTGCAATTGCTCTCATATTAAACACATGGTAATCAGTGATGATGATGCAACAGTGGTCAGTTCATTGGTGACAGGATTTCAGGTGAATGACATAAGCCTGAAGTCAATTAAAGAATGGCTGCAATGCACTGACAGTATCTAACTACAACCCTGGTTTCCTCCTTGAACTGAAATTTGTTTGTAACTGAATTCCAGGCAGACAACCTGACACAATAGGAGAAGCAAGTAGAGTCTTGAAAAAAATCTGTCCAATATGTTGCACTGTAGTAGTGACATCGCACAAATGTGAGAAAAGGGAGATCTGTCCGCGACCAAAAGGAAGTTCTGACAGGGTAGGAGCAAATAGGTACCTGAGTTATAAAGGGAGTTATAAAACATTACTGCCTGATAGCAGAAAGTGTAAATTAAATTGAGTTTCTAATCAGCCAACACAGAAAGAGCTCAAGTTACACAAACAGCAGTTACTTTTCTGCAGACATAGATTTCACGAAGAGCTGATACATTTTTTATGGCTCTAAGAGGATCATAGATGCTTACCCAGTCACGGCCACGAACAAACCTGCTCTATGCCCAAAAGCTGCACCGATCCAACTGAAAATCCTGGCTGTCGATGCCTTTACATACTGAATATGTGACCACGCAAAGTGAGTATTGCTGTCAGGGTTCACAAACCGGATCGTGCAGAGATAGTTTCTACACAAACTTATTTACTTTTTCCCCCTAAACTTGCAGAATATAAGTATGGAATAGATTTCGCTTGCTTAACTGTTGTAGTCACAGAAATAAACAGGTTCTTTAAAGAGAAAGGAATGGAAAAAGAAGACATAGGCAGAAATATAGGCAGTCTGAGTATTTTAGAGGCAGAGAGCCTGACATCGCTGTTAGAAGAGAATACTGTGGCATGTTTTATTACATATAATTTGTGATTACCATTACAGTTGGGATTTTAGATTTCTGTGTACCAGCAAAGCAAAATGAAATACAGTAAGACAAATGTGAAGTACATGGTGACTTACTGCCTATCAGGAATCTCTGCAGTTAGACAGAAAAAGGACATTAAAAAAAAAAATTGAGAAATATTTTTTTGTAAAGCAATTCCATGAGAGACCTTCAAAAGAAAAAAAATAGACACAATAATAATTTTTGCTCAAACATTACATCTCAGGTTCTCCTCTCATGTAAAAATGGGTCTTCATCCTGCCTCAGGCACCTTCTTGCTACTGGATATATACTATTTCTTCTGCCTCTTTCCCACTTCTATTAAAGATAGTAGTAGTAGATAGCAGAAGTTGTAGGAATCGAAGCAAACAAGGACTACAATCTGCTTATTCTTAAAGACAGTCCACTTATCGCACTTTTCAGATGTTATGAATAGTTTGTCATATGGCTACAGTTCTCTATAATCCTAAAATCAATTTCCTGTGTATCCAAACTAAGTTCCTTGTTGAGTCATCAGCGAGAGCACAGGAAGACATTACCTCTTCCTTTCACTCCATATCCAAGCAAACTGTCTCTGAATATGTGTTAACATGCAATTTTTAATAATATCACCTTAAGAAACAAAAATCTTTCCAACTTAAACAAGCACCTCCACTCAATATTCTGGAGCTCAAATCCAGAGCAATACTCAGTCTTTGCTGTACCCACTGGGAGACTCTCAGCACCTTAAAACTCACATGCTGGTAAATCCAAGATTCCAAATACAACAGGAGAATTTCTATCTTTCTAAAGAATCAAGGCACAGACATATTAGAACCACAAAGCAGAACGATCTGTTCCAGATGTACACCCGAATGGGATCAATGGATAACCACATCCATGCAATTAATTTTTGGTATTTCAGAGCAGATCCACTAGAAAACCCAAAGAGTAGTACAATGAGAACGCAAATTGGGAATTGGGGCAAAATCCTGCAATGTACAAATAAATGAGTGAGGTTTGAAGCTTGCTGTGAGTTCAACTTATAGTATTTCAACATTTAAGAACTGCCCAAATTGAAAAAAAAAAAAAAAATCTGGCAGTAATTTAAACCACTTGTTCTCAGAAGAAAAAAAATTAAAAATCACCATGTGTTGCCACAGTATGGGATGATACTAGCACTGGGAGGCATCAGAGAATTTATTTAAATTGACATGCTTATTTCATTAACAGTACAGCAGCCGTTCATAGTACAAACTGACAGTTGTTTCCTACATTACTCTCGTAGAACATTCTTGTAAAACTCTCTAAAGGTTGTCTTCAATAACCTCCTCAGGAGCAGGACGTCAAAGCACAACAGCACGAGAAACAGAATACTAGCTGAACTAATGGATACAATTGGAAGAATCTTTAACAGAATAGGATAAATCTGCAGTGCCAGCCAACAGGACGTTAAGCACAAAAAGGTCTGCAAGATGCAACTCTGTAACTGGAATGGAAGTAACCAAACTCACCACATACCCTCAGTTCTGATTCCTGGGAGAGACTGAGGCCAACAAAACTAACACCGCCACTTCCTTCAGGGCCACTGAAATTCTGGGCATATCTGAGTACATGGTTCACCTCATTTTGCCTCTGAATGACACAGGTTCTTTGTTCTCCTCTTCTGAGGAACATTAGTGATCTATCCCATGGAGAGAACACCTCTGAACTTCAAAGAAACGATACCAGTTTATACAAGCAAAAATTTTGAACCATATCAAGGAATACAGTATTTCAATTCAGTGGCACAAAGAAACAAAAACCAGTATTCCTGGGATACATTCATCTCTCCAGAATTTTAGTACACCAGAGTCCAGCTAAATGATACAAGTAAGGTTGTGCATTAACTGTAAGACACTGTGATGACCACTATTATCTCTGTTTTTTCCACTGCACCATATCAAAAGTACAACCTTGGAATTGATTATGGTCAGAAGCATCACCTCCTCTTCCCTTTTATTATTATTCCCACTGCAATATCACTTCAGATCCTTACACTCAGACCAGGAGTCAATCGTGCTACACAAAACCAGGACTGAAGGATAATCTTCATACAAAAGAGCTCAAGTGTTTTTGCAAACTCAAACATCTGATCCTCTTCATCATTTACAGGCACATTCCACACAGAAGTTAGACCTATTAAATTAAAGTCTATTTTTAGGTAGTTCTATTGGTTGACTGTTTTCCTATGTTCATATCTTCACAGACCTGCACCAGAGATCTATGGAATGAAAGAGGTTTCCCTGTAATGATTCTCTTAGTATATATAATACATGAATATATGGAGAATTAGAGGAAGTTTTAGCCAAATCCATTGTAAAAACTTCTTCATTACCAGTATCACACACAACAGGACACTTCCCTATTTGCACTCCATGGAGGGTTAGCAACACAGAAAAACCCCTTCCTACTGAACGTCTTGTAATGAACAATGCCTGTCACGTTTCTCCTCTGGCCTTTGAACACTATGGGAAGTGGTTGAGTCACCATCCCTGGAGGTATTTAAAAGATGTACAGATGTGGCATTTGGGGACATGCTTTAGTGATGGACCTGGCAGTGCTGGGTTAATGGTTGGACACAATGGGGTCTTTTCCAATCTAAATGATTCCATGGTCCTGTCATTACTTTAGGGAAAGAATCAGCAGCTATATAAGCTACAACATGCACCACCATCATGACATGCTGATTTGAAAGAAATCTGCACTCCTTAAGATTCAACCACCAAATTAAAATTATATCAGCAAATGACAATCTACAGTAACCTTAGGCAGCATAGCAAGCTATTTGTTGACTTGCAGGCTCTACCTAGTACAGAACGCAAAAAGATTCTGCTAGCTCCTTCATGTTCAGGCTCAAAAATATAATCAAACAACTAATTTAAGGGGAAAAAAACCACAGCACATTGCCCAATTTACTACTTCAGGAATATATATCTTCAATACCTGCAGATGAGGTGTCTTTCTAAATTTATAACACATTCACTGAGAAGCTACCAGTACTCTTCAAAACTATCATAAAACCATAATTCCTGCTCCCATACACCTCACTCAAACATTACTCACACAAAAAATTCCCACATAAACTAGACAGCAGAAAGCACTTCCCAGACAACACTCCCCTGGGTCTAGCTGACACATCCTTAGACTACATTTCAACATCATGCAGCATAAAAGCCTGTCTTCACTCTTAAGAAAAGAGCAAGATAAACATCCAGGATTTCAGCTGAAATGCATCATCAGACCCATTTATTTGATTTTCACCCAGACAACTTTGTTTTCAAAGCTAACACTTTCTCCTAATAATGCACAGAGGTAGAGGCATCAATGTGGTCATAAACCAGGCCAAATGTTTTCATAAGCTTCTTCTAAGATTTTAATCACTCATATCCTCAAGCCTGTAAGTGATGTTTTCCCTATCTGCCATAGAAACCTGGATTTCATCCTTGCTTCTATCATAAATTCAAAAATTATCAGAGCCCCTTCAAATTGCTTTTGAAACATTTCTGTACAACATCATTTTCCTAGACATCACAGACAGTATCAAAAACATCACAGGCAACATAAAAAGTGATAGCTTGTAAACCACAGCAGAAAACCTACAGATCAATTACCTTGCTTCCAGGCAAAAACCATCCATTTAAAACACAAAGAAACACCCACTCCAACATCAGCATATTTCTGCTGATTTTACAGAACATGAGAACTCCTCTCCATCCATCGTCACCTAAACCATCCACAAAGGCAGGCTGAAAGTGACCTGTCTCTCACAGTCCCCCTTGCAAAATAAAGTAGTTGTCGACTCCTTCTAACACTGCAGAGGGGTATCAGCTACCTCTTCTTTCAGTGGTTAAATTGGCACGTACCTAATTAAACTCAGAAAACAGTTTTCCATTTCTATCACAGCGTGGTTAAAAGCTTGCACAGTTTTTACAACTACAGCTTGGTCTAATAAACTACAAGTTCTGTTTCAGCTATGTCCCATTGTCATCATGCCCGTAACAACATGATACTGATATGCAAACACAGCCTGTATAGTCTTTCTCACAGATGTCAGTGTGATGCACAGTGAGCAAGCAGCCTACACTAGTATTAAGAGTAGTTTTTGTAGGGCAAAGAGGAACTTCCCTGCTCAAGAGATTCCAAGCAGCTATTTATATCTTTCTTTCAGCTGACAAAAATAATTTTGTGAACATAATTAACACAAAACTCATAAAAGCTCCCAAAGACTAATTTCCATAGATACCAAATATACTATATCTCTATAGCCAATACCATTTTCGCACTGATTATTTCACATGGGCACAATGACAATTATAACAATCACACCATGTGGTTTTCTCTTTATTCAGATATTTTAAAATTATCTCCTGGAGACCTTAATATCTTTAATGCTTCCATATCAAGAAAATAATTTTGTCTTTGATGTAATTTTCAGAATAACCAAGTGAAATCAAGTCCCCACTTCTTTATAACCGCATTCCCTGCTTCCCGTGCCTGCTTCTGTTCCACAACATAAATTATTTTCTATTGAAAGTCTCCTGTTTATGTTGACACCTATTTATAGAATTGTATGAGAAAGATTCCAGCACTCTGTGGCTTTGCCCAGGAACCCTGCAACACCCACTTCCAGAGCAGCCTGAAAAACATCAGGTCACTCCTCCACCTCCCTCTGCCTCTACAATTACCTCTTGGTATATCTGGGTTTTTAGTGAAAGACAAGCAGGACAAAATAGTTCCCCACCAGAGCAAGCAGCACTCCACAAATAGGTAGGTTTTCAGTATTTTTTTAACTTTGATCAGCTTTTTCTATATGTTACTCTATACCCATCAAAATAGCTATAGTTTCTAAAATAAGTGTAAGTTTCTACAGTAGAATATTATGTTATTAAAATTTACTGTGTAAACTTATTATTATCTAATTATTACTAATAGGCAAACTTACACAACTCAAGATGTTTTTCATCATGTATTGTTTTCTCTTAGCTAAACTACATATATTTATCTCACAACTGGTTTTTCATTAATTAATCACTTCATTATTGATTCTTCATGCCCTGTTTGTAGATGGTTACTGTATCTCTGTTAAATTATGCCTCACAAAAGGGAGACCACAATGTAACACAATCTAAGAAAAAATGTTCATTATCTGCCCTGTCTATCATATAATACTTCTATATCTGTGTCATCAAACTGTAAAAGGTCTTTCATGGCCTCTCCACACTACTCAGCCATCTCAGGGGACTTATGTTAACTTTCTCTTACACTTACTTGTTTTCTGTCTAGATTTTATTTCCTAAGAAATTCTTAATTTTTTGCTGTCAAGTCATAGTATGAGGGAAAAACTCACAGCATGTTATTGATTTTATTTAGCTTAACTTCTATGGGGTTTTGCTGCTCATAATTGACCATGACAGCAATTCAGTTGCAAGAACTGATTTTCCTGTAAAGCGAATAGAGAAGAGTTAAGTAGGAAGAAAACCAATCTGTTTTTAATATTACTAGTTCTCAACTCAGAGTACGCTTCTTTCTCAAACCTGATTTTAAACTACCACATAGTCCTTTTGTGTTTGAGATACAAAATAAGGCACTTAATAATTTAGATCAGTCTTTGGACTTGCGTGATCTCAAAGCATATCAAACACTGGAAGTGACAGACTGAGACCCAAGGATGTGTTGTCAGTGCTGTTCCACTGCCAATTACAGTGCCAATGCCAATATCCATGGAAGTCCATTTGCCACTAGTTTAAAGGAACCTGTTGCTTTACCACTGCCTTCACCTGTAAGGTAACACACAGTATATCAAAGCCAGAGAAGGTGATAAAGATGACAGATGGAATTAAGACTTCATTTCTGATGAAGTCGTAGATAAAAGATTGTTTTAGTTACCCTAATGCCTCATAATTAAACAGCTAACAAATGCCTGCACAGAGACATTTAAACACAAGCCACAGAAATTTAAAAGCCTTGTCTAAAAATAAAGATAAAAAAGCCAACCAGGATATCATAACTTTTGAACATACCAATTTCGAATTCCATGAGCCTTTTGCATTATTTAGGAGAGCTATTGAATTTGTGTCTTTTGTTCTCATTATTCGTACCACCGAAACATCACTTTTAAGAAATAAAGGAAACATTAGCAGTTACCTCAATTCAAAAAGCTTCCACTCTGAATACTTGAGAATGCTATGGGATGTGACAAGTTTCTATATTGCTCTCAGTGATTTTTACTGTACAAAGACTAAAATTACAGGGTTTACTTGGGATATTATCTGCATTGCCTCCGGAAATAGTGCCGCAGTTGTCAATTATGATAAGATCTTTCTCCTGCTCTCTTGCTAGTTACATTTTGCTATGTGGAGAAACAAACCCAGTGCTATCATTGTCACCAGCTGGAGAATTTATTAGCAAACCACTGGGCTCCTTCTGCCTCAGGATGTCTGTTGCCTGACTGCTATTTTTGCATTTTTAGACGATTTCTGTGGCTAGCAAACTGTGAAGAAATGCAAACCACAAATCTATTTAAAAGCATAAGAGAAACTGCTGATACTTACCAAACTATTCCCTGAGCCCCAGAGCCGATGGGTTTCAAGTTCTGGTAGCGTTTGAGAACTGTGAAGGTCGAGTCACCTACTTCCACGCTGTAGAACTGGTTGTCAACTTTGCTTTTGCTCATGTTGTAATGTTTAGCAATATATGACACATCCACTTGTTTCCCAAATCCCTGTTGTACAGAAAAAGGGAAGGGGAGAGGGAGCGGAAAAAACAGAGAAACCAAGGTTGGTAAAACATAGGAATACTGATAAAACACTGCCAGCCTAATTTTTCAATATAAATTCTTGTCATTGTAGGCTCATTGTCATAGATCTACATGAATGCTCTCAAAGACTGTATCAAACCTTCCTTTGTGCAGGAAGTCACTATAAAAAGCCACTGATTAAAAAAACTAGTGAATTCTCCAGCTGATGCTTGTGACATAGTAGCTGTCAACTACTGGTCTCTGCTCGCCCTTACTGCTGCTTTATGACTAGTGGCTTATGAGTTCATGCAGATTCTGCATTCTCATTTGTATTGCAAAATACACCCCATTTTAAAATAAGATGACTTACATCAATGTAGAAGTGGGACAAGAGAGACAGGAATTAGACTCTCCATCATTGGTCAGACAGAGCAAATAAGTGTAGTCACAAGTGCTAAAACTTTCCCTGAGCATAAGAAAGGCCTTGAGAACCTTTCAGCAGGAGTTGCAAAAGAAACAGTAGTTTATGAGTCAAACTGTGACCCAACATGGCTCAGTATCATGGAGAATATTCAGAAGGTCTGGAGTTCCTCCAAAGTTCTAGGTTCTTAAGGATAGGAGAGTTGCTGTCATGACCTAGTAAATGCATTAGTACTAAGCAAATGCAATTTTCATGACACAAAACCAAATTTATTCTTACACCGCAGAGCAGTGCTCCTCCCCAAAATTGTGAAATTAAAAATTATTAATTTTTACAAAATTAGAAAAACTCCCCCAAATTTGCGAAATTACTTACCATGCAACAAGTTACATTATAACCATTTTATGACTACTACTGAGCTCAGTTCCCTTAGGACTATGGAGCAAAGTACACAGCACTTTGAGATAAAAATCAGAATTAGATGCTTTTAATTAAGGATTCTACACTATGATGCTGAGCACAGTATGCAAAAGTTCAATGTATTACAACAGATCTATCTTCAAACAGTTGACAATTCAGTTACGGAAGTCAAGAATTTCCCAAATGCCTTCTCGAGGAAAAAGCAAAAATGTGCCTCTGTCTGTACATTTGTTTTCAAACACGGCTTTTAAATTTTCTTAATTGCCCTATTATAAATCTTATTTTCCCCAAAAAAATCTGAATAATCAGCTTTGTTATGTGTCTGTGGACTACTGTGTTGTATTTTGATGGAGCCAAGAAAAAAAATAAAGTTGATTTGAGTCTTTCAATTGAACAGAACATCATTGCAGTGTTCCACGAAGCTGGTCATTAAAAACAGGTAACTGACCTTGCTAAGAACTTGGATTGTCAGGTTTGCCTTACGACAATTAATACTATTTTTCTGTCCATTATCTCACTGGAAGGCTCATTGTCACTGGACAGCACTGTTTCCTCCCAACCAATTAATTTACAGACTTTGAAACATTTTGATAAGTGTAGCTCCCCATTCAAACACAAAATCTGATTTCAGAAGACCAATTAGAAACTTTACATACACTTTTTATTCAGATGTGGCAGGGAAGCTCTGCCCTAACACAGAAAGCGAGAGATTTATGGACACTGACACAGTGGCAAATTGAAGCTTACAGAGAGTGAAATGATTACTTGAGAGGTTTGAATTTTTCTCATTGCAAGACAAATAGACTGCATCTGATTCACACTGTGTAGTCGTAGTCTTAAAATTTCTTCCATTAGGTGAAGAGACATGCATAAATTTGGCTAGCCCAGATATTCATACCAGACCTGGAATTGAGAGGCTTTTTTTTTTTTTTAATAATGTGCTCCTGATAGACAGGAATTTCACAGCTCCCTCTGGCTAGACACACACATTTGGAGTGTGTTTTTTTCTGATGTCATTATCAGAACAATGCATGAGATATTCAGCATTAACACCCATTACTCTGAAACCAATGTTTATATACAAAGTGTCAGCATAAAAATTGCATCCTTAGTGAGCCTGACTGGTAGCCAGCTCCTCTGGAAGTACAGATACAGAGACTTTTTTAAACACATTGGATAACTGTTAAGGCTTGGGTGAGCCAGGCCTGCCACAACTTGTTTGCCTCCTTACTCCCAAGCTACCTGGCAGCTTGTTGTGTGGTAGGGAGCTACATGGGAACAGATATTTTATCACTCTACGTTTAGAATTATGTGCACATCAAAATTTCTTGCTTTTAAGTTAGTCTAACCGCATGAATTACCGGTCTCGGGAACCTCATGCTGCCTACAGTGGGATTTCTGAACTACAGCAGTTCCAGCAGGTGCTTATTTTAAGTCTTAATCAATTAAAACAGCTCAAATCCACTACTTTGTAGTACCTCAGACATATGGATAATTAGCAAATGTAATTGCTTCAGTCAACAGCAACTGAAGTCATGGGACACAGAAAACCTCAACTGGTAAGAACACACAAATGTCCTGATGAGCAGCTCTCCTCTATGTAAAACAGACCATTCCTATAACAATGTGCTGCTAACGGTGTGTGAGTAGAACAGGTAAAGACTGTTTTATTTTTCATAGAACCTTTTTTTGATTTTTGGATTAATATTTTTCTGTGTACTTAAGAATCTGTGCACCAAAAGGTCTTTGATGGAAAACAGCAAAACATAAACAGCGAACATTACTTCTGATTCAGTTTGAAGTTAACTTCCAGCAGAATGCCTCCTCTGAGTGACAAACACTTCAGACAGGCCGAACAGTTTCCTGGTCATCTACTAAGTTGCCTCCTCACTTTAAAACCCACACTCATAAAAAACTACAACCCCTCACCTCATATTTTCCGATTTTTCCGAAGCCTAAATAAGAAAACTGAAAACACAATAAGCCTACTGCTCCAGCCCAATGTACTGCTTACTTTCATAAGAACCAGGAGATGAATAAATAGCCTTGTCATGATCCTAACTTCAATTAAATCCCTAAATCAATAAACTAACAGTGTTACTGGATTAATCACATCTGATCAGATCCCCAGACTAAGGTGACACATAATCAAGAACCATCTGCAAGTTGATACAACAGCCACTTCCTAATGAGGACAAGGAAACAGCAGTTTTGTTTTACTCTAAAATTAAGGTAAAAAACCTTCTCCCATTAGCAAGGAAACTCATAGTCTTTATAGAGCATATCAGTATCAGTTTTAGTTTCAAACCCTGATGAAATGCTTCTTCAAATCCACATAACTCATCTTAAAGAAACCCAAACACTACATTTTCGTCTCGTTCTGTTACGTTTTCAGTACTCTCTCAACCCCCTTCGAGAAGCCTTGGCGTTGGTAAAGAAAAACTATCCCCTTCCCTCCTCTCCCTGCCCTCCATCTACACCACTAAGCTATTTCAGATTCAGGTTTTACTGCATAAATGCTTACAAGTTCCACACTGGCAGCTTAAGCTTTGGTTATCTGGCATCAGAAAGGAACCCAAGGCTAGGAATTTCCAGTATACACCCTTCTGTATAAACACCTAAACCAGAAACTTCTTTCAAACAAGACTGACATCTTAAGAAACTAGGAACTAGCACTTTATTCAGAATTAGATGGGGGAAGGAAGTTGATAGTAACACATGGCAATCAGGTTTGCTTCTCAGGATATCACAGAAAAGGTGTATAGGTTTCAAACAGCAAAGTGAATTCCAGGGAGTCAAATTTTCGGTGAACATCAAATGAACTTGGGTGAGCTACAATACTGAGGCCCCAAAGTAATAGTAAAGATTGCAGATGTGAAACAAAAGCAAATTTCTCCATTCTTTTCGCTTTGAACAAAACACATCTAAGTTTCTCAGATCTTTGTATAATGTGAAAGATTATTCCTCAGAGACAAAGTTAGCATTGGGATGCCATTTGTTCTTGGTTTCCATAACTATTTAGACAATGGAATTACATTGCTTCAGCACTGATAGGAACTTAACTATCATTTCACATGTACAAAAATGTAAGCAACATTATTTTGGTTTTTAGACAAAATTGAAAACTTCTAACACACACTTCCACATCCACTCCCCAATAGCATTCTCTTTCCTCTACCCTGAGAAAGTTAAGGGAAGGAGAAGTGAAAGTTTTTCAGCCCTGAAAACATAACTACCCTTGTTGGCTCATTTAAACAGATCTGCAATGATGTTTGCTTAATATTCAACTAGTTGAGAAGGAAAGAAAATAAACTGTCAAGACTCAAACATTTGAGGTGAAGAGAAAAAGATACCCTCACCGTTACTAAAAGCTTAGTGAGCATATATATTTTGCTTTCAAAGAACAATTACTTAAAAATTCAGAGAAACTTAAATAACTTATTGCCTCATACAGTTACAAATTGTATTCTTTCCATTTTTTTCTTTCAGAGGACAGACAGCAAGAAAGTTGAAAAGCACAACAGAAAGAAAAGGATGTTATTTTCTATATTATGAGGTGAATTGCTTCCTGATATCCCATTTTATTTGTCCATTTCTATCCTACAAAATAACCATATTTATTATATTTCACAGACAGACCTTTTTGAACACCATTCCTTCTATTATTGATGACCCTAAAATATCTTACAATTTCTTACAGCTCAATATCTCATCCATTTTATCTTTTAGAGATACAAATCACACTAATGGCAGTTTAAGACAAATTGCTCTCCTTTGCATCTCCAAGACAATGAGTGCTGTCACAGAACCTGTTAGTGGGCATCAGCGGAGGGGAAACTTGACCTCCGCATTGGCATCCTTCCCTGTCTGCCCACAGGCTCTTGACCCTGTGAAATATCATTTTACTCCTAGAAATCTAAGACACATATCACCCCTCGTGATGGCTTATGAATGTCAATTAATGTCCCATTGGATAGAAGGCATAATTATAGGACATTCTGCATCAATACAGTTTCTTAAATGGACAAAGTGGTGACTCCATCCAATTTGATTAAAGCATTACTTTAAAAAAAATGCTTTATCAAAGTCAGGGTAACATCCAAAACAGAACAGATGTATCAGCCAAAAAACAAAGAGCAATGCCATTATTAATGCTGATCTTTTCTGTGTGTAAAATGAGAAGTTTTCTAAACTCATATGATTTTTAAATGGTCATGGATGAATATTGCATTGTCTATACACAATTTATTCAAGACAGGTAAACATGACTATGGAAATAAAGTAAGTTAGCAAAATATAGGGAGAAAGATACGTCTAGAGAGAAATTAAAGCCTTTAAAATCTTTGTGGTTTTTTGTTCATTTGTTTGGTGGTGATTTTGTTTTTGATTTGTTTGTTATTTTCAGTATGAGTTGAGTAGGACTTTGCAAAAATATCCTCAACATGCACACTAAGATTCCATTAGATTTTTATTTGGTGGCAGTTTTTATTCAGTACAGCACCAATTCCAACTTCAGCATGCAAAAATACTGACATAATGTGTCTGGCACATGAAATTGTTTAAATTGGGCAGTAAAGACTAGTGATGATGTATAACCAAAGAAATGCATATGAATTTACACTCATGATTCACATTAAATGTTTTCTTAATGCATATGTCTGGGTCCCCAATAGTTAATCTCTGTAATTCCACATCCCACTTTTCTGTTAAAAAAAGATGACTTTTTAAATTAGATTTTTAAATTAAATTTTTAAATTAAAATATTAACTGTAGCAATATTGAAATTCTCTGATATACAAATTGTAATAATAAAGCTATGTTTTTTAAAGAAAAGAAAATTCAGTACTACCAGTCCAAATTAAAAAAAAACAAATTTAAAAAAATCACAGAATTGTATTCTAAATAAAGCTACCCCATTCAGCTACAAGTTTAGGAAACTTGAAAATTCTGACAGGCTATATACATCTTAATATTGATTAAAAAAAGGTACTGAAAGACTAAATGGAAGAAAATAAGAACGGAGCAGGTCAGTATCCTTTAGGCATTGCTGGCTATTATTAATATTAGTATTAAAATTTAATGTCCTATAATGAAATTCTATAGGCCTTCCTGTCCTACCTTTCTATTATGATAGGAAAGCAGATATCCTTTTCCTCAGGCTTAAAAAAGAGGGCTGTTTCAGAACATGAATTGGATAGCATTGTCCAGTAATTCCAGACTTAGATATTTTTATATTGGAAATGGGGTGAAGGGGTGAGGAAGTATATATTTACTCTATGCTATTGGGTATTTCTCAGTAAGGGTTTTCCCTTTTTCTTATGTTGGAAATTCTTAAAATTCTATTCCTGCTGAATTAGCACATCATGATACAGAACTAGTATGCTCAGTGGCATAAGCTCTTTGTCAAGAGAAGGAGCCTATAATTATGCATATGCCACTTTCCTTCACAGCCCATAAAGCTATGCCTTTCAGGCCATGAGAGAGAAATCGCCACAAATGTATGTTACAAGAAAAATACACCCTCAGTACTAAAAATAATTGGAGTTCTCCTCAATACTGTAGCTCTATAAATGACACTTCAGCACAACTCTTAAGGTGTGTAGAAAGTCTGCAGTGATGCGCAAATTTGAAACGGAAGCGGGACTTGTATGTAATAAACACAAGCCACACGTTCACTCAAAACTACAGGTTTGTGCTCTCTTGTCTAGATACTGTTGGGATAGTTGTCAGTTTTAGACACCTCAAGATATAAATGGCAATATCTATCTGTTGCTGATTACAACCATTCTGCCGTGACATCATCATCTTTTGTTAATAGAATCTTACCAATTTACTGATTCAGCAGATGGAAGTTTTATAAAGGTTAAATGAGCTTTGTATTTAAAGCAGAAGAATTATTAGTAAACCACATGGCATTTGATTTCCACATTAGCATTAATAAGAATGGAATAGACAACATTGCTACCTGGATACTATTCATAGCCTCTAAGTAAAGATCTGGATATTTGAATGAAGTCTTACCAGGAGAGAGAAATAACCCCCATCCCACCCTATGCAGTACAAATGAACAGCACCCATGACAGCTAAGGTCTTAATGCAACAAAACACTTAATTTAGAGATGTTTTTTGTACATAATGCTAACTGCTATTTGGATCAGTACCTATCTTTACGGAGGGAATAAATTAACATGAAGCTTAAAACAGCTTATATCTCTAAGAGAATCAATGAGAAGATCTGAAGACCCCAAAAAAGGTATTTTTATGATAAGTGCTTGAAGAATAGAATCCTGTTTCCTACAATATCAGGATAGTACCCCTTTAGGTGTATTTATTGGATGACTCCTCTCTGGGCACCTTCTGCAGCCATTAAAAATGAATCAATTTCATCCAGTGATAAAAATGCATCCAAACTGCTGTTGATTTCATCACATATACTTCAACAAAAACATTGTGAATACATTTGGTTCTCTGTGTGCCTCTGAACACCTTTTATCGAGTTATGGTAACAGAGAAGGAATGCCTTCAGTAAATCAAGAACCCGGAGTGCAGCGACAGAAGGGTTTGGCTGCACATGGGCACGCACTGACTGATGCCAAGATGAAATGAGAACTGGATGTAAAAGGAAGTGATTTAGAGCACATTTCCTCTCTGCATGTGTAAAATAGAGATGTTTCTGTCCAGCTTTGTTTCGGCCTAAGTAAAAGGGAGAGGAAAGTCAGCAGCAGAGCTATTCTGCATAGTGAAAATAACTTTTTTATCAATAACATCTTTTTCATACAATCTGAGAAAAAAAACTGTTCTGTTTGCACTTAATTTTTTTTTGGAAGCAAACTGTCAAAACATTACAAAAATTTTAAGTTTAGCGAAATCTCTTCTTTCAAAAACCGTGGAAGAATTAAGCCAGTTGAACATATCACACAAAGAACAGAAGATAAAAAAGAGAAGACAGTTAAACAGATTATCAAACTGAATAGCCAAGATCCATCCCAGAACTGATGATTACTTAGTCCAGAGCCAACCTTCTCAGGAGACCAAGTATTTAGTACTTCAGAGTTCAAAAACATAAAGCAAACCTTCCAACACCTGTCACTGTTTCATGTTAAATGCTTACATACAAGTGGTAGCCCTTTCTTCGTAAACTTACTTGAACTTATTTGAACCCCAAATGTAATATAAAAGGGTAAAAATAGTGTTTATCATAAAGTAATTTCTAAGAATGCAGCATCATTCTCACCCTCAAAAAGTAAAGAATTTTCCTAATGTCCCCCCAGTTAGTTAGACTACTGGTGTTGCATCCGTGTTCCATCGCAAAAAAAAAAAAAAAAAAAAAAAAAAAAAAAAAACCAAAAACCC